>CM062816.1:546528110-546653110 GCA_031772625.1 Pinus tabuliformis | reverse complement strand
GTTACACCTTTGTCGGACTCGTTAAAATATTAAATGACATTGGATTCATCACCATGACAAACATGAGCTTCTCCTTCCTAGGCCTCATTAAACTTACTAGGTCGGATTCGTCTGAAGGATGAATTTACAGTACAAGCATATGCTATCCCCTTCAAGCTTGCGATTAAAAAATAATTCAGGTACCTGCCAGGAATGGTGGGGGGAAATTTCGAAATCTAATCAGTTGTTTCGATAGCTCACTCTTGAACATGACACTTTCTGCTTCGTGTCGGGATGGGATATCCTCCTTTTTATCATTGACCTTCCTGGGTTGGTCTGTTCATTTTTTCCTTCCATTTGATCTTTGCCACATCATCATGACCACTGATCTTATGGATCCAAAAGCTGCCAAACTTCCAGTTGTGTCTTCGATATGTTCAAGAGTTGTCCTTCTGCAGTTACACTTACCTCTGATTCTCTGTATCATCCAAAATCATTTTGCATCCCTTTGTCTCATGTCGATGATGTGGGATACATTATGGCCCTCCTTCGACACGGTCGCTTCCTGTCGACTTCAACTCATTATCTGGGAATTTGACCGAGAGACTCCCTTCCAGTGTCTTAGAGCATGCATGCCCTAATGGCAAGTTCTTCACACTCGACGACAAGTTCACACCATTGGCTTTCGATCGAGTGATTTCATGAGTGTCTGACTTTAGTTCCTCTATTCACATTTCGAGCATTGTGCTGATAGTACCTTGAGCACCATCGTCATTATTAGTGGTTTCTCTTGTACTTGTTAACAATTTACATCATCGGCTGGTAATCAAGCAATTTTCTAGCATGTTCGACGTCAACACATCCATTCACATGTTAGAATTTGTACTTTGATCAGGTCGTGTTGGAGCGCAAGACCCTGGGCTCAGATTACAAAAGTTGAGGTTGCGAAGTAGTGTGACATGATTATGTTGATATACATGTCTCTCTCAGATGGATGGCTGCGACCATACCATGAGTTATCATATGTGATCCTTCTCTTTATCGGATGGCTGTGCCCATGCCTGGATCCATTTACATGATCATTATCTGGGTGGCTACATCCATGCCACGATTCATGTACAATTTGACAGAGTTTTTAGCTATGTATATGTATTTTTACTTGCTTGCAGGTTTTCCGAGGGCAGACTCCAGTTCCCCGCACTGATTCATAAAGCATTTCATCCCTCGCTCTAGTTCAACCTTCACGCTTTAGGGGGCATCTGTTACACACCATTTTTTCATTGTTCTAGTACTCCTTGTTCCTTGATCCCGGAGGACCTGTACAGTGAACCCTGCATGCTTCCCCTTCATGTGGAAACTCCCATTGTGTCCCTCTTCATGAGAAGAACAATTCCCTTTTGCACCATTTCCCCAAAATATTCTGTTTTTCCCAGTTTAAAAGACTAGCGCTAATGACCCTTGTCTTCCTCACGCTGATATGTAGGGATTAACATTGTCCCTAGGGCCGACCAGAGCGACTGATATTTGTTCCAGTCGTGCCGATCCTCTTTTGGATTTTTTTAAAATAACGAGTCGAAGCTTCCATCTCTAGAAGCTTCGTAACGGAAGTCCGTTAACTGGTTTGGCCAGATGGAGTTGAGGATGTCAGTTTGGGCTCCTTTCCCCTATAAGGATGGAACTACCTTAAGAGATAAGACCTTCTCCCATGAGAAGAGGATCCATCTCCCATCCATTCATGCTATATAAACCTTCATTTTTCCCAAGCACAAGCTAGTGTTAATGGTGGTGTGCTAGTGCTAATTAAGTTTGGAGTAAACAACAAGCTATTCATAGTTGTAGCTCTCTAGTTGTGTGAGGGAGAAGTGTGAGTTTGGTTTAGTGTGAAGCCTAAAGGGAAAAGACTTAAAACTATCATTGTTGATGCCATCATGGAATGCTAACGGAAGTGTGTGGGAACCTGGTTTTGTCGGAAGAGAACAACAACGTCAAGACAATGGTTGTAATCTCTTCTTGATTCAATATATATGCAACTATCGATTGATTTCCTACATAATGTGTCATCTTACATGTTTATGGCTTAATGTTTCTTGACTTGTTAAGTAGGTTGAATTACAATTTGTCTATTATCACGGTTGTTGTTTGCTATTGTTTACTTGTTTCAGGAGTTTGAAGAAGGAAACGAGAGATAGCTGGAGTAAGCAAGCAAGGTCATCATCAAACAGGATAAGCGTACTAAGCGGTAGGCCTTCTTATTTGGTTCTAACCTAAGGAAATATTCCATAGAATGTATCGGTTGTGGCTAGACCCATTATCGGGATAGATGATTGTTTGTGTCTACACTCATAATTTTACTTCACCACAGGCTATGCATTTAGCATTGGATCCAGGGTCATTACATGGAGCAGCAAAAAGCAGAACACAATATCCTTGTCTTCTGCGGACGCTGAATATCAAGCTATGTGTGCAGCAACATGTGAATAAGTTTGGTTGAGGAGACTTCTCCTTGATGCTGGAGAAGTACAAAAGGTTGTCACAATGATCAAATGCGTCAACCAAAGCTCCATCAAACTTGCAAATAATCCAGTATTTCATAAGAACACAAAGCATATCAATACATAGTTTCATTTTGTCAGGGAGAAAGTTCAGTAAAAAGAAATTCATATTGAGTATTGTAATAGTTGTGACACTTTTGTTGATATTTTTACCAAACCTCTTGGTAGAATCAAATTTGAGTTGTTTAGGGAAGTGTTAGGCATATATGTGAATCCATTTCTCCATTAAGGGGGAGTGTTGAGATTAATATAGAACTGGCTTAATAGAGTAACAGTTCAAACCGAAACCTAGTGTAGGATTCTGTTCCTGTTTTCTAGGAGCCTCTTCAACTTCCCTAAATGTTTTTTTGATGTATATATATTTGTCCTGTAATCTATTGTATCGCAGAGCATGTTTTGCAGAGACAGAGTCTTACAGGTGGTGTTTCACACCTATAAGCTACTCAATTGATTTAATAAAGTTGATTCGTATTTGTGACATGGTATCAGAGCTACAGGGCTGAGGACGTTTGTACCCTAAGTGGAGAGAGAGACTAGCGCATTTGAGGTGAGATCAACATGGAATTTGGCGACAAAATCATGCTGATTTCACTTCTGCCCTTACGTGAATTTTTATCTTATGAATGGTGTGAGTACGCATTGGAAAATCGCGCCGACCTTGAAAGGTGAAAAGGACACTATTTTTTTTGTCTTTGCATGCTGTGGAGATACGTAATGGAAGCATAGTGAGCATCAGAGGAGGCTTGAGGTGGTTCAGGAAGTTGTCGGTTGGAGCGTGTAGAGAGATCGAATTGCGTGGTTTAGGAGGCTACGATTTTTCGAGTTTCCCCAATTTTATTGTGCTGCACTAGTGTATGGATCAGAGGAGTTGTTGCCTGTGTGAAGCTTGCAGGGCAGTGATGTGTTGTCTCCATTAGTCGCAAATGTTTTTTGGTTGTTGTCATCTGGGTAAGAATGAGGAGAAGATCGCAGAAGGCCGGAGACTTGTCGTGGTCGCCGTAGGTGGGTGAAGGAGGCCACGAAGGTTTGCACGATCCTGTTTGATTGCTGTGATGGAATCCAGTTTGTTTCGGATTTGTGCAGAGATTAGAGGCCATGTGAAGGAGGAAGCTATCTGCAGTGGTATCAATGGTGAGAAGGGTATTTTCTAAAATCCCTGTTCTTGGCTTGAATCCCTGCGCTCTCTAGTCCATGGATTCTCTGAACTGTTATGGACTAGAACACCACTTGCTCCGATTTCAATTTGAATCCATCCACTTACATCTGGCCAGGACTGCGTGGTAAGTAGGTGGTGCATGGTAAGAAGGAGGAGAAGACTGTAGGAGGTCAGGAAAACTGTGGAGAAAACCATGTGGAGGAGATCACAGGAGGCTGGGACAGCCATGGAGAAGACCGTGTGGAGGAGGTCATGGTGATATTTTTTTTAGGTCACGATGAAAGGAGACTCATTTTTTTTTAATTGAGTTTTTCTTTTCTTTAATTAAAAAGAAAAGGAGGGGCTCCGTATTATTTTGAGGGGCTTATTATTTGATAAAAGGGGGCATATTTTTTTAAAAATGGAATTTGGAGTGACCAATTTTTTTTAGAAGATCCAGGGTTGCTTTTAATTGTTGGGGTTGAAAGTTTTTTTTTATTCATTCAAAATGAATAATCAATTAGCAGAAGAGTACCTCAATGAAAACAACAAGTTGTATGGATCCAATTACTTTGATTGGAAATTCAAGCTGCAGACCCTGCTTGAGGGACACAATGCATGGACAATTGTGAACAATGATGAAGTCAAGACGAACCTCATTGTAGGAGGAACAACAACAACAATACAAGACTGGTACAAGAGGGAGACTAAGGCGAGAATGCTCCTGAAATTGTCAGTCAAAGATTGCATGATTCCCCATATTCATGATTGCAAAACTGCACCAGAGATTTGAGAGACACTCAAGGATCTCTATGAGGTCAAGAACACCAATCGATTAATGTTCTTGAAGAGAAATATTCTCTCCATCAAGATGTAGGAGAATGAGACAATTGTAGCATTCATTTCGTGGATCAAGGAGCTCAAGAACAAGCTGGGTGACATTGGTGAAGCTGTGTGAGATACAGATCTGGTCACGATTACCATGAATGGTATGACTGCGAGTATCAGATGTTCATCACTAGCTTGAATGCAAGAGAAAAATCCCCAGTGTTTGAAGAATTGACAAGGATCCTCATGCAAGAGGAGGAAAGGCGTTAGACTCATAAACCCCAGAGTTAAGATCTGGCTTTAATGGCAAAGAAGAAGCCCTTCATAAGAAAACTAAATGTAGCACAGAAGCGCAGCGCAACCCCACAGAGAAAGATGCCCCAACCTCAAGGTACGTCTTTCAATAGATATGACTCAGTGACCAAATGTTTTTATTGTGGTAGAACTAGCCATATAGCCATATATTGCATGAAGAAGGTTTGATGAAGGCTGAAAGAGACATAAACAACATGCAGGTCATTTTGCTGATGAGGAACAGAGTCAGAACATAAGACTATTCATATCTGACTCTGCGCTTTCGGTTAAGGATGATGAAGCAGATACCTTGTTTGTGGACTCAAGTGCATCTCTTGATCCCTTAGTTGAGACTTTTCTTGCTAATGAAGGTATCGTTGAAGTAATGTCTCTTGAGGAGCCACCTTGGAACGATATTCATCATCGTTCCTCATTCTTGCCTTGCCCAGCGGTCACTTCTACCAGTCTTGAAGAGTTCTCTTCTCCATTTCCTTCCTTCCCGCTTCTGCCACTGATCATGACTCATGAAGTATGGTCAGAAGGAAATTTGGGTAATATTACCCAAATTATGTCGATTGATATTTCTGTCAAGCCTGGTATCATTGAACATGTCCATATCGGGGTAACTTGTTCTTCGGATGGGATAAATACCTATACTTGTCTATTTCAATAATTCCATGACGTGTTTGCGTGGTCCTACGAAGAAATGCCTGGCATTGATCCTAGCATTGTTGTGCACGAAATACCAACTTATCCTCATGCGAAGCCCGTTTGCCAATGGCTCTGCCCAGAGCACCCTAGGAAGGTCGCTGCTATCAAGAGTGAAGTTGAAAAAATTCTCAAAGCTGGATTCATCTATCTGATCCCTCTTACAAATTGGGTGTCAAATATTGTCTCGGTGATGAAAAAACAAGGCATGATCCACGTTTGTGTTGATTATCATTATCTCAATCATGCTTGTCTTAAGGATAACTACCCTACTCCCTTCATTGATCAGATCATTAACGAATGTGATAGGAGGAGCGAATTTTTTTCCTTTATGGACGGTTTTTTTGGTTACAACCAGATTAACATTGCACTAGTTGATCAAGAAAAGACAACTTTTATATATCCATGGGGTACATTCACGTACAAAAAGCTACCTTTCAGCCTCAAATACACTGGGGCTACATTTCAGTGAGTGATGTCTTATGCGTTTCATGATATTCACAACATCATCTAGGCTTACTTGGATGACCTTCTCGCTCATTCTTGTAAGTGCAAAGTCACCCTGACCATCTTTGGCAGATTTATATTCGTTGTAAACACTACAACATTCGGTTAAACCCACATAAATGTGTTATCTACGTAGAATCTGGATGACTCCTCGGCTTTATCGTTTCCAAGGAAAATATTCGCCTTGATCTGCTTAAAGTTGAGGCCATTGTAAATTTACCCCTGCACCGCCCCCCCCCCCCATCTTCATTGCACCAACTCTAGAGCCTGCAAGGAAAGGCAACTTTCCTCCGTCGTTTCATACCTAATTATGCTGGGCTTGCTATAGGATTTACCTGGTTGCTCAAACAAGGAACGCCCTTTGTTTGGGATGAGGTTGCCCAAAAGGCTTTTGATGACCTTAAGGTTGTCCTTGTAAATGCTACTTTGTTGCATCCCTCAGATTATCACCAAGATTACTTCCTTTACCTAGTTGTAGCCCCTAGCAGCATTGATATGATCTTGGTCCAACACAACGACGAAGGAAATGAACATGTTATCTACTACCTTAGTCGTAATCTCCTCGACATCAAAACAATTTATGCCCATGTCGAGAAGTTGGCTTTGGCTACCGTTCAGGCTATTCAACGCTTTAGGCAATACATCCTCTTATGCACTACTACTGTGATTTCTGAATGCAACCCCATGACCTACATCCTAAATCGTCAGTTGTTGCTGGGGAGTAAGTATTCTAAATGGATTGTCATCCTGCAAGAATTTGATTTGGTATTTACTACTGCCAAATCCAATAAGTCACTAGTTTTCGCTGAGTTTATTTGTTCCCTTCCTTATACATCTCTCCCTACTGATGCAGATGAACAACTTCTGGATGAGACTCTTTTCCTGATCAGCACCCTTGACCCGTGGTATGGTGATATCGTCGTGTATCTCCAAACATCCACGTTCTGGTCCGTGTTGACTAAGGATGATCGCCGACAGATTCGGCATCACTCCCAACCCTACCATATTATTGGTGATACTTTATGTCGTGTCAGTGTCGATTCAATTCTTCGCCACTGCCTTACTCCTGAGGAGGCTGAGAGAGTCCTCAATGACTGCCACTCTAGGGCATGTAGTGGTCATATGTTTGGCTATGCTACCGCTCAAAAAATCCTCCGCGCTGGTTATTTATGGCCGCCCATTTTTAAGGACTGCATCCTTGCTGTTCGCAAATGCCATGAATCCCAAATTTACCAACGCAAGATGCGCACCCCACCCGCTCACCTACATCCCATCATTACCATTGATCCTTTTTCCAAATGAGGCATCACCTATATGACATGTAACCCTCATTCAGTCGGGGGATATATTTATATTATCGATGCTGTGGATTATTTCACCAAATGGGCCGAAGCGATGCCTACATACTCTGTAGATAGTAAAACGTCAGCTCAATTCCTTTTCAACCATGTTATTTCCAGATTCAACGTACCTCAAGCCATTGTCACAGACCATGGCTTCCATTTCAGAGATTACATGATGGCTGAGCTGACCGACGCACTGGGTTTGTGCCGCGATGGTTCAACCCCGTATTACCCTCAGGTCAATGACCAAGTTGAAGCTGTGAACAAGGTTTTGGTTACAATGCTTCAGCGTACTATTGGGATGTACAAGTCAAATTGGCATCTCATGCTCTTTTCAGCTATGTGGTCTTTTCGAACATCGACCAAAGACGTAACTAGTTTCACAAGATTCTAGCTTGTCTATGGTTTGAAAGCAACGTTGCTGATTGAATGCAAGACTCCTTCACTCAAGCTAGCATTCAAACTTCTCCCTGAGACATCACCTCAGGAAGAGCGCCTCTTATATTTAGAACAACTAGATGAGACTCATCGTCTCACTGCTTTGGTTATTGAAGCACAAAAGAAACGAGTCAAGTCCCATTTCAATCAGTTTATCTCCCCCGTGCGTTCTCCGAGGGTGATCTGGTTTTACTGTATGACTAAGCTAATGATAAGCCAAGGGTAGGCAAGTTTGAGCCCATGTGGTATTGACCCTACATTGTTAAATGTGTTTTGTAAAAAGGGGTCTATGAGCTTATTGATTATGAAGGCAATCCTCTGGACAAGCCTTGAAATGGGCTTTACCTCAAGAAGTACTATGCTTAGGACATCTTGCATGGTTACTTGTGTACATTAGTGTGTCATTCATTTTTGTGCAGTGTGGTTTGGTGTGATAGTTTTCAAACAGATTTCTTGTTTACTATGTTTTCCCTACTTTGCAAATGTCTATGACTCCCCACATCAGTTTTGCTAATGGTGCTTGCCGTAGAACCTGGAACCTATCATCCATGGCATGGGCTATTTATTACCCTCACAGTGATTTGATTGATATTCAAGGTATCTTTTTAGGTCGCACAACTAACAATATTCCTGAATATAGTGTGGTCATCAAACTGTTGTCAGAAGCCATTGCTCTTGACATTCAAGAGTTTGTTGTCAACCTTGATTCATAGCTTGTCATCCTTCAACTCAACGGGAAATATTTCGTCAGAAACCCTCAGATATTGAGAATGTATCTTCGTATTCATCTACTGGAAAGAAATTTTGATTACATTACATATCATTATATTCCTAGATGCATGAATACATTGACATATGCATTAGCTAATTATGTGTTGGATAGACATTTATGAAACATGTGAAAAGATAAAACAAATCATTTGTACCATAGTAAGCAAGAATATATATATATATATATATATATATATATATATATATATATATATATATATATATATATATATATATATATATATATATATATATATATATATATATATATATATATATATATATCTATCTATATATATATATATATATATATATAGATATATGGTGATAATGTTTGATACATCAAAACCCCAAAAAATAAGATGTGTGTCCAAAATTAACATCGGCGGCTTGCAGGCCTCATATATCTGTGGCACACAGACCTCAAAAATTAAAATGCTGGACCTAGGAACTAATCAACATGGTGATCGTGGTAGCATGACACGACTCGTGCAACATGGGTCAGTAATTAGCGAATCCCATCCAATACTCGTATCGTGTGTCTCTGGTACTGGCGAGGAATGTCTCCCACCCGAGCATACTCTCGGATGCCACGAGTCAACCCCTCGAGGTTCCTCGCGATATCCTCCTCATTGTCACTCCCCTCCTGATAAGGAGTGACAACATCAAATTGGCGGGCGACGTGCCTAGCTATTGGAGACATCCCTATAGGATGCTCTGGTATAACATCTGCATTAACAAAATGAAATGTTATAAAAACATATATATAAAAAGAAATTAAAAAATCACAAAATCACAAAATTATTTTTTTACTTTCATCGTGAAAATCCTCTCCATTTGGCAGTGACATGTCCCGATCTCCACGAAAGTCGGTGCCACTATATGGCCAGTCCTCCACGAAGATCAGCTGTCACCATAGCCATGAAAAGAAGGCAGACCTATACGACATGTGCTAGCCCCCAGTGATACTACGCATCAAACGACTCTAGCGGTCCATTCGCGTGTCGTGTGGCATCAGAGGATCTACCACAGTCAACTGGTACTGGAACAATGGCACCCATTCCAAGAAAAAGTTCACTAGTACAGATCCGAAGCAAAATTGCTTTAGATTCCCCGCCTTAGCTTTTGTCAGCTAGAGTTTTATGTTGATCTTCATGGATTCCACCCAATTGAAGATCGTCGGTGCTGTGTAGTCGATGGAATATAGGAATTTCGACTCGTTAGTATCATGCACTGCCTGGGACCATGCCACTCTATTGATAGTCAACAGTAGCACTCTCAGTGTCAGATCTCCCACAGTGGCAATCTCAATCTTGCCACTCTTGGATTCGACGGCTTCAGGGCAATGTTTGGCAAGCAGCATGGATATGCTTGCCCTAATCGGTTGTGGCCCATATAAGTTGACTGGTTCCCCTCTCCGGGATAGTCCTGTGATGAAATTTATGTCTAAAGTTTCTAAATCCAGCTCCTAGTCACCAATGATGAATATTTCCCGATTTATGTCTCAGAGACTAATCAGGTACCGAAGCAGCTCAGGTTGGGCCCATCAAGATGTAGGAGAATGAGACAATTGTAGCATTCATTTCGTGGATCAAGGAGCTCAAGAACAAGCTGGGTGACATTGGTGAAGCTATGTGAGATACAGATCTGGTCACCATTACCATGAATGGTATGATTGACGAGTATCAGATGTTCATCACTGGCTTGAATGCAAGAGAAAAATCCCTAGTGTTTTAAGAATTGACAAGGATCCTCATGAAAGAGGAGGAAAGGCGTTAGACTCATAAACCCCAGAGTTAATATCTGGCTTTAATGGCAAAGAAGAAGCCCTTCATAAGAAAACTGAATGTAGCATAGAAGAGCAGCACAACCCTACAGACAAAGATGCCCCCACCTCAGGGTACGTCTTTCAATAGAAATGACTCAGTGACCAAATGTTTTTATTGTGGTAGAACCAGCCATATAGCCATATATTGCATGAAGAAGGTTTGATGAAGTTCGAAAGAGACATAAAAAACATGCAGGTCATTTTGTTGATGAGGAACAGAGTCAGAACATATGACTATTCATGTCTGACTCTGCGCTTTCGGTTAAGGATGATGAAGCAGATACCTTGTTTGTGGACTCAAGTGCATCTCTTGATCCCTTAGTTGAGACTTTTCTTGCTAATGAAGGTATTGTTGAAGTAATGTCTCTCGAGGAGCCACCTTGGAATGATATTCATCATCATTCCTCATTCCTGTCTCGTCCAACGGTCACTTCTACCAGTCTTGAAGAGTTCTCTTCTCCGTTTCCTTCCTTCCCGCTTCTGCCACTGATCATGACTCATGAAGTATGGTTAGAAGGAAATTTGGGTAATATTACCCAAATTATGTCGATTGATATTTCTGTCAAGCCTGGTATCATTGAACATGTCCATATCGGGGTAACTTGTTCTCCGGATGGGATAAATACCTATACTTGTCTATTTCAAGAATTCTGTGACATGTTTGTGTGGTCCTACGAAGAAATGCATGGCATTGATCCTAGCATTGTTGTGCATGAAATACCAACTTATCCTCATGCGAAGCCCGTTCGCCAATGGCTCTGCCCAGAGCACCCTAGGAAGGTCGCCGCTATCAAGAGTGAAATTGAAAAAATTCTCAAAGCTGAATTCATCTATCTGATCCCTCTTATAGATTGGGTGTCAAATATTGTCTCGGTGACGAAAAAACAAGGCATGATCCACGTTTGTGTTGATTATCGTGATCTCAATCATGCTTGTCTTAAGGATAACTACCCTACTCCCTTCATTGATCAGATCATTGACGAATGTGCTGGGAGCGAATTTTTTCCCTTTATGGATGGTTTTTCTGGTTACAACCAGATTAACATTGCACCAGTTGATCAAGAAAAGATAAATTTTATATATCCATGGGGTACATTCACGTACAAAAATCTCCCTTTCAACCTCAAATACATTGGGGCTACATTTCAGTGAGTGATGTCTTATGCGTTTCATGATATTCACAACATCATCTAGTCTTACTTGGATGACCTTCTCGCTCATTCTTGTAAGTGCAAAGATCACCCTGACCATCTTTGGCAGATTTATATTCGCTGTAAACATTACAACATTTGGTTAAACCCATATAAATGTGTTATCTACGTAGAATCCGGATGACTCCTCAACTTTATCATTTGCAAGGAAAATATTCGCCTTGATTTGCTTAAAGTTGAGGCCATTGTAAATTTACCCCCGCGCGCACCCCCCCCCCCCCCCCATCTTCATTGCACCAACTCTAGAGCCTGCAAGGAAAGGCAACTTTCCTCCGTCATTTCATACCTAATTATGCTGGGCTTGCTATAGGATTTACCTGGTTGCTCAAACAAGGAACGCCCTTTGTTTGGGATGAGGTTGCCCAAAAGGCTTTTGATGACCTTAAGGTTGTCCTTGTAAATGCTACTTTGTTGCATCCCCCGGATTATCATCAAGATTACTTCCTTTACCTAGTTGTAGCCCCTAGCAGCATTGATATGATCTTGGTCCAACACAACGACGAAGGCAATGAACATGTTATCTACTACCTTAGTCGTAATCTCCTCGACATCAAAACGCGTTATGCCCATGTCGAGAAGTTGGCTTTGGCTACCGTCCAGGCTATTCAACACTTTTGGCACTACATTCTCTTATGCACTACTACTGTGATTTCTGAATGCAACCCCATGACCTACATCCTAAATCGTCAGTTGTTGCTGGGGAGTAAGTATTCTAAATGGATTGTCATCCTGCAAGAATTCGATTTGGTATTTACTATTGGCAAATCCAATAAGTCACTAGTTTTCACCGAGTTTATTTGTTCCCTTCCTTATACATCTCTCCCTACTGATGCAGATGAACAACTTCTAGATGAGACTCTTTTCCTGATCAGCACCCTTGATCCGTGGTATGGTGATATCATCGTGTATCTCCAAACATCCACGTTCTGGTCTGTGTTGACTAAGGATGATCGCCGACGGATTCGGCATCACTCCCAACCCTACCATATTATTGGTGATACTTTATGCTGTGTCAGTGTCGATTCAATTCTTCGCCACTGCCTTACTCTTGAGGAGGCTGAGAGAGTCCTCAATGACTGCCACTCTAGGGCATGTAGTGGTCATGTGTTTGGCTATGCTACCACTCAAAAAATCCTTCGTGCTGGTTATTTCTGGCCATCCATTTTTAAGGACTGCATCCTTGCTGTTCGCAAGTGCCATGAATGCCAAATTTACCAACGCAAGATGCGTGCCCCACCCGCTCACCTACACCCCATCATTACCATTGATCCTTTTTCCAATTGGGGCATCGCTTATATGACATGTAACGTTCATTCAGTCGGGGATATATTTATATTATCGATGTTGTGGATTATTATGGGCCGAAGAGATGCCTACATACTCTATAGATAGTAAAACGTTAGCTCAATTCATTTTCAACCATGTTATTTCCAGGTTCGACATACCTCAAGCCATTGTCACAGACCATGGCTCCCATTTTAGAGATTACATGATGGCTGAGCTGACTTACGCACTGGGTTTGTGCCGCGATGGTTCAACCCCGTATTACCCTCAGGTCAACGACCAAGTTGAAGCTGTGAACAAGGTTTTGGTTACAATGCTTCAGCGTACTATTGGGATGTACAAGTCAAATTGGCATCTCATGCTCTTTTCAGCTATGTGGTCTTTCCGAACATCGACCAAAGATGCAACTAGTTTCACAAGATTCTAGCTTGTCTATGGTCTGGAAGCAACGTTACTGATTGAATGCGAGATTCCTTCACTCAAGCTAGCATTCAAAATTCTCCCTGAGACATCACCTCAGGAAGAGCGCCTCTTATATTTAGAACAATTGGATGAGACTCATCGTCTCACTGCTTTGGTTATTGAAGCACAAAAGAAACGAGTCAAGTCCTATTTCAATCAGTCTATCTCTCCTCGCACGTTCTCTGAGGGTGATCTGGTTTTGCTATATGACTAAGCTAATGATAAGCCAGGGGCAGGCAAGTTCGAGCCCATGTGGCATCTACCCTACATTGTGAAACGTGTTTTTCAAAAAGGGGTCTATGAGCTTATTGATTATGAAGACAATCCTCTGGACAAGCCTCGAAACGGGCTTTGCCTCAAGAAGTACTATGCTTAGGACATGTTGCATGGTTACTTGTGTACATTAGTGTGTCATTTATTTTTGTGCAGTGTGGTTTGTTGTGTTAGTTTTCAAACAACTTTCTTGTTTACTATGTTTTCCCTGCTTTGCAAATGTCTATGACTTCCCACATCAGTTTTGCTGATGGTGCTTGCCGTAGAACCTAGAACCTATCATCTGTGGCATGGGCTATTTATTACCCTCACAGTGAATTGATTGATATTCAAGGTATCTTTTTAGGTCGCACAACTAACAACATTTCTGAATACAGTGTGGTCATCGAACTGTTGTCAGAAGCCATTGCTCTTGACATTCGAGAGTTGGTTGTCAACCTTAATTCATAGCTTGTCACCCTTCAACTCAACGGGCAATATTTCGTCAGAAACCCTCAGATATTGAGAATGCATCTTCGTATTCATCTACTGGAAAGAAATTTTGATTACATTACATATCTTCATATTCCTAGATGCATGAATACATTGACATATGCGTTAGCTAATTATGTGTTAGATAGACATTTATGAAACATGTGAAAAGATAAAACAAATCATTTGTACCATAGTAAGCAAGAAAATACAACATATATATATATATATATATATATATATATATATATATATATATATATATATATAGATATAGATATAGATATAGATATATAGATATATATCTATATATATATATATATATATATATATATATATATATATATATATATATATATATATATATATATATATATATATATATATATATATATATATATATATATATCTATATCTATATCTATATCTATATCTATATCTATATCTATATCTATATCTATATCTATATCTATATCTATATCTATATATATATATATATATATATATATATATATATATATATATATATATATATGGTGATAATGTTTGATACATCAAAACCCCATAAAATAATATGTGTGTCCAAAATTAACATCGGCGGCTTGCAGGCCTCATATATGTATGGCACGCAGACCTCAAAAATGTAAAATGCTGGACCTAGGAACTAATCAACATGGTGATCGTGGTAGCATGACACGACTCGTGCAACATGGGTCAGCAATTAACGAATCCCATCTGATACTCACACCGTGTGTCTCTGGTACTGGCGAGGAATGTCTCCCACCCGAGCATACTCTCGGATGCCACGAGTCAACCCCTTGAGGTTCCTCGCGATCTCCTCCTCATTGTCACTCCCCTCCTGATAAGGAGTGACAACATCAAACTGGCGGGTGACGTGCCTAGCTATTGGAGACATCCCTATAGGATGCTCTGGTATAACATCTGCATTAACAAAACGAAATGTTATAAACACATATATATAAAAAGCAATTAAAAAATCACAAAATTAAAAAATTTAATTTTTTACTTTCATCATCAAAATCCTCTCCATCTGGCAGTGACATGTCCCGATCTCCACGAAAGTCTGTGCCACTGTATGGCCAGTCCTCCACGAAGATCAGCTGTCGTCGTAGCCCTGAAAATAAGGCAGACCTATATGACATGTGCTAGGCCCCATTGATACTAGGCATCAAACGACTCTAGCAGGTCATTCGCATGTCGCGTGGCATCAAAGGATCTACCTCAGTCAACTGGTACTGGAACAATGGCACCCATTCCAAGAAAAAGGTCACTAGTATGGATCCGAAGCAAAATTGCTTTAGATTCCCCGCCTTAGCTTTTGTCAGCTAGAGTTTTATGTTGATCTTCATGGCTTCCGCCCAATTGAAGATCGTCGGTGCTGTGTAGTCGATGGAATATAGGAATTTCGACTTGTTAGTCTCATGCACTGCCTGGGACCCTGCCACTCTATTGATAGTCAACAATAGCACTCTCAGTGTCAGATCTCGCACAGTGGAAATCTCAATCTTGCCACTCTTGGATTTGAGGGCTTCAGGGCAATGTTCGGCAAGCAGCATGGATATGCTTGCCCTAATCGGTTGTGACCCATATAAGTTGATTGGTTCCCCTCTCCGGGATAGTCCTGTGATGAAATATATGTCTAAAGTTTCTAAATCTAGCTCCTAGTCACCAATGATGAATATTTCCCGATTTATGTCTCAGAGACTAATCAGGTACCGAAGCAGCTCAGGTTGGGCCCACATCCCTGGTGTGAGAAAGAATTTGAGGAGCCCACAGTCCCTCAAAGCGTTTAGGAAATTTGGATCATTCAGTGCCTGAGTGTCCACATCTTCGTGCTCACGTTCTTTCCAGTCTACCATTTTTGACGATTCTTTCCTGAAAAAATCATAGATTTAAGTCAATAATAATTTTTGGCCCATAAATTTAAAATTCCAACAGTGGTTTTGAGGGGAGATTGGTTTTTTCCTATTCATAGCACTGATGCTTTTTCTAAAAATAGTTGCGCCGATGGTGTGATAGGCCATTTTAATTACACTCAGCTGGCATGATTCCATGCTCAGAAGTCACGCCGATTGAGGGTGAATTTTTTTTGACAAATCCTCCCTCAAAAATCCAAAAAATGGTTAAAAACAAGAATAAATGGTATGAAAATGAAGCTTAGGGATTTTGCTCTTACTTGTAACTGGCGGCTCGGCAAATGACTTCCCATATCTCCTGCAATCTGCTCTGGAACAATTAGGGAAAAAGTGAGTAAAAAGTCTTTCACGGCAAGGTAAAATGGTAAATGGTAAAAAAGTATTTACTTTTCCTCCCTTTTATTCAGTTTTTCATGAAATATTAGGTTTTGTAAATGTCTTGACATATTTTGCCTCAAGAATTGGATAATTCACTTTAAATTTTTGCGCAGCGATAGGTGATGGATGTTCGACAATGATACCGAGTCACGTTTCATCTCTTTTCTCAACTCGTAAAACTCATATGAAAGGATTGCAGAGTGTTTTCCCCTTTTGACTCGTAAAAGAGAATAAAATGGAGGGTCTGCTTTCAAGCTCTTTTCCGACATTTTAAAAGTGAAAAGATATTCGAGCCCTTGTAATTTCGAACTTGTTAACCGATGCGAAATTTCGTGTGCCTAGTATACATTTACCCCTTTTTTCAATCTGGGATGCACTATTTACGAAAAAGGTACTCCTTGACTGAAATGGTCAAGCGGTTCTCTCAAGTATCATTTTCTACCTTTTCAGGCTCGAGAGACACAAATATACGAAAAGGGACCATGTGGAGTTTTTTTCCGTGTCTTTTTCAAACTCTCTAAACATGAAAAAGATATTGAGTTACACCTTTGTCGGACTCGTTAAAATATTAAACGACAGCGGATTCATCACCATGACGAACATGAGCTTCTCCTTCCTAGGGCTCAATAACCTTACTAGGTCAGATTCGTTCGAAGGATGAACTTACAGTACAAGCATATGCTATCCCCTTCAAACTTGCATTTAACAAATAATTGGGGTACCTTCCAGGAATGGTGGGGGAAAAATTCGAAATCTAATCAGTTGTTTCGGAAGCTCACTCTTGAACATGAAACTTTCTGCTTTGTGTCTGGATGGGATATCCTCCTTTTTATCATTGACCTTCCTAGGTTGGTCCATTCATTTTTGCCTTCCATTTGATCTCTGCCACATCATCATGACCACTGATCCTATGGATCCAAAAGCTGCCAAACTTCCAGTCGCGTTGCCAATATGTTCAAGAGTTGTCCTTCTACAATTACACTTACCTCTGATTCTCTGTATCATCCAAAATCATTTTTCTTCCCTTTGTCTCATGTCGGTGATGTGGGATACATTATAGCCCTCCTTCGACACGGTCGCTTCTTGTCAACTTCAACTCATTATCGGGGAAGTTGACTGAGAGACACCCTTCCAGTACCTTAGAGCTTGCATGCCCTAATGGCAAGTTCTTCTCACTCGACGACAAGTTCACATCATTGGCTTTCGATCGAGTGATTTCACGGGTGTCTGACTTCAGTTCCTCTATTCACATTCTGTGGATTGTGCTGATAGTACCTTGAGGACCATTGTCATTATTAGTGGTTTCTCTCGCACTTGTTAACAATTTACATCATTGGCTGTTAATCAAGAAATTTTCTAGCATGTTTGACGTCAACACATCCATTCACATGTTCGAATTTTTACTTTGATCGGGTCATGTTGGAGTACAAGACCCTGGGCTTAGATTACAAAAGTCTAGGTTGCGAAGCGGTGTGACATGATTATGTTGATATACATGTCTCTCTTAGATGGATGGCTGCGACCATACCATGAGTTATCATATGTGATCCTTCTCTTTATCGGATGGTTGCGCCCATGCCTGGATCCATTTACATGATCATTCTCTGGATGGCTACATCCATGCCACGATTCATGTATCATTTGACAGAGTTTTTAGTTATGTATATGTATCTGTACTTGCTTGCAGGTTTTTCGACGACAGACTCTGGTTCCCCGCACTGATTCATAAAGCATTTCATCCCTCACTCTAGTTTGGCCTTCACGCTTTAGGGGGCATCTGTTACACAACATTTTGTCATTGTTCCTATACTCCCCGTTCCTTGATCCTGAAGGACCTCTACAGTGAAATATACATGCTTTCCCTTCATGAAGAAACTCCCATTGTGTCCCTCTTCATGAGAAGAATGTTGGAAATAATACTGAGAGGGGGGGTGAATCAGTATTATCAGATCAATCAAACTTTTTCAATTTCATATTCAGAAACATATACGCTACTTCAATTAAGTGAACCCGCGTGTACACGCTACTGTGTCTAATGAAACTCGCGTATATCCAGAGATCTTATAATTCAGTTAGCTTAATCTTCAGTAAATGCATCAGATCATTATTAAGCATATTAGCAGTAAACAGGTGCAGAATAACAGAACAGAACATCACACAAGAGCCACACACATGAACACAAAGATATAAGGTGGAAACCCAATGTGGGTGAAAACCACCTGCTGCAAGTCATCTCAATCTTCTTCTTAATAAGAAAAATCCTTTTACAATATTTGTACTGGTGCAGTCTTATACCAGTACGGGAGCTACAACCCCCTTTGCTCTTGTACTAGCCAATCCATTTACTAGTACGCAGGCTGCTACCTGCTATAATGCTCCAAAGATCTCCTTTAGCTTTTGTACTAGCTTAGATACTAGTACGTAGGTGCTTGCCTACAATCTTCTCACCTCCAGGTACCATGTTTCATCAATTTTCAGACTGGATACACTGAAGCACAACACATAATCTGTAAGGCCACTTTTCATCCAATTTTCATACTGGACCCATAACTATCATTGAAGCTCAAAACAATCATCAAACTCTGAATCACTGAAACCCTGTTAACAACAGTCACCAGAACACAGAGCAGACACAGAACTCTGTAATAACCATCAGATCCATCTGCAACTTCAAATATCAAGCTTTACAATGTATACGCTACTTCGATGAATAAAACCCGCGTGTATACGCGCTTTTGCCAAAGACAACCCGCGTACAGATCTAAAAATAATTTCTCATAACTTGCAGCTGTACCAGACATCAGTCATACGCATAACACTTATAGAACAATACATGCGTCAGTATGTAGATCTAGAATAAGCATCATAAAGATAGTTCATTTCAAACCATTTGATCCCGATCTATCCTTTAGATCTAGTCTTTCATCAACCGGTGAGATCTCTCCTTAGCTCAGATCAAGCAATGCATCATCAACCCATAACCCTGCATACTGGATCTAATGCTTAATCAGATATTCAAGACATTTCAGATACACTTGCCTAATGATTTCCTTCTCCTTATATAGCCTTAGGCCTTGTTCAATACCAAGAGCCAAAACCATAGTAATACAATACCATCAACTTTAAAACTAGGGATCGACACGCCCGTCGAGACACAATGGTCCGAAACCATAGGCACAACTTCCAAGAACTAACCGCCATGGACCAAAGGTACTTTTCCACATACACGCGCTTTTGCTGAAGCCAACCTGCGTGTACACGCGACTTGGGCTTAACGAACCTGCGTGTATGAGCTTTCTCTTCTTCTTATAGTCTGATCATCAATTCCTTGCTGCTGACCTTCTGTACTATGATTTGTCATCAGTGAGGTTTGCCATCAAGGACAACACTTATCTCATAATGCCAACAATCTCCCCCTTTGGACTTGATGGCAAAGCTAACTTGTCACACTTAGAACTATCATCTGATTCCTTTGAGCTGTCCTCCATCAGTCACATCTGATATCTCTTCTGAAGATTCATCATCTGATTCCTTTGAGCTGTCCTCCATCAGTCACATCTGATATCTCTTCTGAAGATTAACCCAGTTATACATAAGTGAGATATTCTTCTATGAGAGGGTTGCCATCAAGTACAACACATGCATCATAATGCCAACAATCTCCCCCTTTGGACTTGATGGCAACAACACCAAATCACTCTCCCCCTTTGACATCAAGGGCAAAGGGTGGAACAAGATATTCTCTTCCTTTGCTGAATCATTCCACTGTCCATACTCCCCCTGAGTACCTGCTGAAATCTCTGAATAGTCTCCCCCTTTGTATATGCCAAGGTGCACCAATCTGTCCATGCTCCCCCTGAGTACATGCTGAATCTCTGTACCGCTGAAGTGTGTTGTTCATGCTCTTCCTGACTGTAGGCAAGATCTGCAAAAGATGTTCTTCAAGAAGAACACGACTCTATACATCATAAAAGATCTTCCTATCACCAAAGACTCATACATACATCCATCTCTCAACTTAGTGAGGATATACAAAAATTGACTCATCCACCCAACCAAGTGGGGATACATCAAAAGTTTACATATGACAACCAATCATATTGCATCAATCATCCCAGGCATAGTGGGGAAACCAAAATAGGCCGTTACATGACCTTGACACCATGAAAGAGATACCACAAAAGAGATATATGACATAGAGATGTAAGAACTAGACCAAGACTTATGAAAGTCACCAGCAGCATCTGATAATCACCATTCAGATCAACAACCAAGAGATCCTTCTGTTCTCCTTTCGCCTTTGTTCCATCTGAAACCAACAACAAAAGTGAACCAGAACCAAAAACTTTAAGATAATGCCAACAATGCATCATTGGAAGATTATCTGCTCCCCCTGAACCTGTGCCAGATCATCTCTGTCAGACCCATATCAGACTTTCTGCAACCAACATCTGTCCCTGCTGATTTTCTTCAAAACTCCATATACGCGTCTGTATACACATAAACAGGCGTATATACGCAGATATCCCTTACGCAACACGCGTACACCATATACGCGACTATCCCCTTGTAAAACGGCGTATGTACGCGGATATCCTTTACACAACACGCATACACAAATTTCCATATCAGCAACCTGTAAATGTCCTGTAGAGAATAGGTCATCAACCTATAACAAGGTATGTCTGCATCAAATCATCCCTTTGAACAGAATTCAGAGTCATTCACATGTGTGAAACCACCATAGCCATTTCATCAAGCTCTACATGATCCAAGTATCATTACTTGGGAACATCTGCATCAACCAACATATGTAAGTATCAACCTATCATCATATAGATATGAACTCATCATCATGTCTCCAACAAAGTGATATTGAGGAGTCATCCATGTATCAGCACTATGTATCTTGAGCTCAAACTCTTTTGACAAAGCTTCTTGATATCATCATCAGCAACAATCCTTATTCGCATGAGTGCCTGCATCATAACTGTATGATCTTTATGCATATGACAACAGCAGTATATAAGTGACTCATCATCAAGTGAGGAAGATGTGTATTCAAGCTTTGTACTTCTCCTTGTCCTTATGAAGATCACCATGTAAGCACCATATATGCATCATTAGAGAATCAACCATAAATCTGATCTGAACATCTTCTATGTAACTTCAAGAATCATATGAGAGTTTATCATAGACAACTCACAACCACATCATAGCAAGATATATCATTTAGCCATATAAGAATCATCACCAAGGATTATTAACCATAATGCCAACAATGAATTACTAAAGGCATATGCTCCCCCTCAACCAGTGCCATCTGTTAGATCTGATCATGCATAACACATCATCATCCTCAAGTTAGGATCAAAACACTTCTAGACATCATACAAGTAACAAAACATTTCCACACATCCTTAGCAGACTGTAGCTATTAACCAATAGAGCAAATAATAGACTGAATCATATCAGATCCTTTTTCTGATCCTGTCCCCACTGCTTTTCCTCAGACTGACATATACGTGACTTTGCAGTGTCGAACTCGCGTATATACGCGACTTCCCTTTAAGGAACTTGCGTATGAGATTCAGGACACTGAAGGTTTACACTTTCAGCTCCCCCTGAGTCTGATATGTCTATGCTGTGCTGTGTCTCAGTACATTGTGCTGACTGTACTTCCTTCTTCCTCCATATCTTCAAGTGTGATGAGGTTTTCTCCTTTTGATGTGATGTCCATCCTTTGTTCCTGCATTCCTTTGCTATATGTCCAAGCTTGTTACATGCATAACATCTTACATGTTTCATATTTATCCTGTAGCAATCAGCAGCTTTGTGACCATACATATTGCAAGCAAAGCAATATCCATTAAAGTACCTTGATTGAGATGACCTGTCCGCATAATAGTCTTGAACTCTTCTTCTTCTACATCTAGCTGCAACATGTCCAAGATTATGACATACATAACATTCAATATTATTCATAGGAGGAGTAAAAGATTTTCTTTGAGGAGCCTTTTTCTTTGATTGTTGATGGGGTTGACCTTTCATCTCCTTGTTGATCATTTTAGTTTTCTCTTTAGAGTTCCTTGCCTCACCTTGTGAGCTAGATTCACCTTCAATAGATTCATGAAAACCAAGACCAGTCTTGATAGCAGGAGACCTTTGACTATTAAGAATATCATCCAAGGCTTTAGTACTATCTTGAAATCTCAAAAGTTTATCCTTTTCTTCTAATTTACCTTTCAAGATATTTACCTCAACTTGAAGTTGTTCCTCCTTTTCTAGACATTGCTTCTTCATGTCTTCTCCATCTTTCCTTCCTTCTTCCAACTGATGCCTTAATTTGAGAATCTCCTTTTCTTGTTCTTCATTCAGATCCTGCTGCATTTGACGAACTCGGAAGGCACATTCTAGTTGAGATTTTAAGCTGGTGACTTCGTTTTCTTGTTTTGCAATAGCTTGGAGTAGATCTGTATTCTGCTTCTTTGATTCTTCAAGATCTCCTTTTAGTGAGGGGATTGTAGCTTCAAGATTTTCATAGTAGCTGGATCTATCTTTGAGTTTCTTGATGGTTGTGCTTCTTTCGTTGACTTCTTTTCTTAATGATGTCACTTCATGCTGCAATTTTTGACATTGGTCTTCCTTGTCCTTGAGAAGCTTTCTTACCTTGTTTCCTTCTTCTAGTTGGGCCTTTAGTTTGGTAACTTCTTCTTTGAAAGCACATTCCCTTTTGTTCAATAGATCTTGTTGATCTTTAACTTTGTCTGCAAGCCTTCTAAACATTGCCTCTATTTGACACTTTTCTTGCTCACCCATAAAAGCATGTTCAGTAGTTTCACTATCACTTCCATCACTTTCACAAGGAAATATAGCAGGAACATCAGAGGATAACACATTCATACCTGATAATGATTCTGAATCTGATTCTGAATCTGAAGAACTTCTTATACCTAATCCCCAATCGATTCTCCCACTGTCATAGATCTTCTGAGATGTCTTCTTCTTCTTATGAGCTTTCTTCTTAAGCTTCTTTCCCATTGTTCCACGGATCTCCTTCAAGCGATCAAGCTTCTACCAAAGGACCTGCTCTGATACCAATTGTTGGAAATAATACTGAGAGGGGGGGTGAATCAGTATTATCAGATCAATCAAACTTTTTCAATTTCATATTCAGAAACATATACGCTACTTCAATTAAGTGAACCCGCGTGTACACGCTACTGTGTCTAATGAAACTCGCGTATATCCAGAGATCTTATAATTCAGTTAGCTTAATCTTCAGTAAATGCATCAGATCATTATTAAGCATATTAGCAGTAAACAGGTGCAGAATAACAGAACAGAACATCACACAAGAGCCACACACATGAACACAAAGATATAAGGTGGAAACCCAATGTGGGTGAAAACCACCTGCTGCAAGTCATCTCAATCTTCTTCTTAATAAGAAAAATCCTTTTACAATATTTGTACTGGTGCAGTCTTATACCAGTACGGGAGCTACAACCCCCTTTGCTCTTGTACTAGCCAATCCATTTACTAGTACGCAGGCTGCTACCTGCTATAATGCTCCAAAGATCTCCTTTAGCTTTTGTACTAGCTTAGATACTAGTACATAGGTGCTTGCCTACAATCTTCTCACCTCCAGGTACCATGTTTCATCAATTTTCAGACTGGATACACTGAAGCACAACACATAATCTGTAAGGCCACTTTTCATCCAATTTTCATACTGGACCCATAACTATCATTGAAGCTCAAAACAATCATCAAACTCTGAATCACTGAAACCCTGTTAACAACAGTCACCAGAACACAGAGCAGACACAGAACTCTGTAATAACCATCAGATCCATCTGCAACTTCAAATATCAAGCTTTACAATGTATACGCTACTTCGATGAATAAAACCCGCGTGTATACGCGCTTTTGCCAAAGACAACCCGCGTACAGATCTAAAAATAATTTCTCATAACTTGCAGCTGTACCAGACATCAGTCATACGCATAACACTTATAGAACAATACATGCGTCAGTATGTAGATCTAGAATAAGCATCATAAAGATAGTTCATTTCAAACCATTTGATCCTGATCTATCCTTTAGATCTAGTCTTTCATCAACCGGTGAGATCTCTCCTTAGCTCAGATCAAGCAATGCATCATCAACCCATAACCCTGCATACTGGATCTAATGCTTCATCAGATATTCAAGACATTTCAGATACACTTGCCTAATGATTTCCTTCTCCTTATATAGCCTTAGGCCTTGTTCAATACCAAGAGCCAAAACCATAGTAATACAATACCATCAACTTTAAAACTAGGGATCGACACGCCCGTCGAGACACAATGGTCCGAAACCATAGGCACAACTTCCAAGAACTAACCGCCATGGACCAAAGGTACTTTTCCACATACACGCGCTTTTGCTGAAGCCAACCTGCGTGTACACGCGACTTGGGCTTAACGAACCTGCGTGTATGAGCTTTCTCTTCTTCTTATAGTCTGATCATCAATTCCTTGCTGCTGACCTTCTGTACTATGATTTGTCATCAGTGAGGTTTGCCATCAAGGACAACACTTATCTCATAATGCCAACAATCTCCCCCTTTGGACTTGATGGCAAAGCTAACTTGTCACACTTAGAACTATCATCTGATTCCTTTGAGCTGTCCTCCATCAGTCACATCTGATATCTCTTCTGAAGATTCATCATCTGATTCCTTTGAGCTGTCCTCCATCAGTCACATCTGATATCTCTTCTGAAGATTAACCCAGTTATACATAAGTGAGATATTCTTCTATGAGAGGGTTTCCATCAAGTACAACACATGCATCATAATGCCAACAAAGAACAATTCCCTTTTGCACCATTTCGCCAAAATCTTCTTCTTTTCCCAGTTTACAAGACTGCCGCTAATGAACCTTGTCTTCCTCGTGACGATATGCAGGGATTAACATTGTCCCTAGCACCGACCAGAGTGACTAAGCTTTGTTCCAGTTGTGCTGATCCTCTTTTGGAATTTTTTTTAAATAACGAGCCGAAGCTTCTAGCTCTTGAAGCTTCGTAACGAAAGTTTGGTAAATGGTTTGGCCGGATGGAGTTGAGGATGTCAGTTTGGGCTCCTTACTCCTATAAGGATGGAACTACCTCAAGAGATAAGACCTTCTCCCATGAGAAGAGGATCCATATCCCATCCATTCATGCTATATAAACCTTCATTTTTCCCAAGCACAAGCTAGTGTTAATGTTGGTGTGCTAGTGCTAATTAAGTCTGGAGTAAACAACAAGCTATTCATAGTTGTAGCTCTCTAGTTGTGTGAGGGAGAAGTGTGAATTTGGTTTAGTGTGAGGCCTAAAGGGAAGAGCCTTAAAGCTATCATTGTTGAGGCCATCATGGAATGCTAACGGAAGTTTGTGGGAACCTGGTTTTGTTGGAAGAGAACAACAATGTCAAGAAAATGGTTGTAATATCTTCTTGATTCAATATATATGCAACTATCTATTGATTTCCTACATAATGTGTCATCTTACATGTTTATGGCTTAATGTTTCTTGACTTGTTAAGTAGGTGAATTATAATTTGTCTATTATCACGGTTTTTGTTTGCTATTGTTTACTTGTTTCAGGTGTTTGAAGAAGGAAACGAGACATAGCTGGAGCGAGCAAGCAAGGTCATCATTAAAAAGGATAAGCGTACTAAGAGGTAGGCCCTCTTAATTGGTTCTAACCTAAGTAAATCTTCCATAGAATGTATCGGTTGTGGCTAGACCCATTATTGGGCTAGATGAATTGTTTGTGTCTGCACTCATAATTTTACTCTACCACAAGCTATGCATTTAGCATTGGATCCAGGGTCATTACATGGAGCAGCAAAAAGCAGAACACAATATCCTTGTCTTCTACAGAAGTTGAATATAAAGCTATGTGTGCAGTAACATGTGAATAAGTTTGGTTGAGGAGACTTCTCCTTGATGCTGGAGAAGAATAGAAGGTTGCAACAGTGATCAAATGCGACAACCAGAGCTCCATCAAACTTGCAAATAATCCAGTATTTCATAAGAACACAATGCATATCGATACACAGTTTGTCAGGGAGAAAGTTCAATAAAAAGAAATTCATATTGAATATTGTAATAGTTGTGACAATGCTGCTAATATTTTTACCAAAACTCTTGGTAGAATAAAATTTGAGTTTTTTAGGGAAGTGTTAGGCATATATGTGAATCCATTTCTCCATTAAGGGTGAGTGTTGAGATTAATATAGAACTGGCTTAAGAGAGTAACAATTCAAACCAAAACCTAGTTTAGGATTCTGTTCCTATTTTCTAGGAGTCTGTTCAACTTCCATAAATGTGTGTTTGATGTATATATATTTCTCATGTAATCTATTGTATGACAGAGCGTGTTCTGTAGAGACAGTCTTACAGGTGGTGTTTCACACCTGTAAGCTACTCAGTTGATCTAGTAAAGTTGATTCGTATTTGTGACATGGTATCAGAGCTACAAGGCTCAGGACATTTGTACCCTGAGTGGAGAGAGAGACCAGCACATTTGAGGTGAGATCAGTGCAGAATTTGGGGAGAAAATCGTGCCGGTTTCACATCTGCCCTTATTCAAATTTTTATCTTATGAACGGTGCGAGTATGCATTGGAAAATTGTGCCAACCTTGAAAGGTGAAAAGGACACCATTTTTTTTGTCCTTGCATGCCATGGAGCTACACAACGGAAGCGTAGTTAGCATCAGAGGAGGCTCGAGGTGGTTTAGGAAGCTGTTGGTTGGGGCGTACAGAGAGAACGAATTGCATGGTTGAGAATCCCTACGCTATCTAGTCCATGGATTCTCTGAACTGTTATGGACCAGAATACAACCTGCTGCAATTTCAATTTGAATCCATCCACTTACATCTGGCTGGGATTGCGTGGTAAGCAAGTGGTGCATGGTAAGAAGGAGGAGAAGATTGTAGGAGGCCACAATAGCTATGGAGAAGACCACATGGAGGAGATCACGAGAGGTCGGGACGACTGTGGAGAAGACCACGTGGAGGAGGTCACAGTGATATTTTTTTTTAAGTCACGATGAAAGGAGACTCATTTTTTTTTAATTGATTTTTTCTTTTCTTTAATTAAAAAGAAAAGAGGGGCTCCATATTATTTTGAGGGGTTTATTATTTGATAAAATGGGGCATATTTTTTTAAAAAGGGAATTTGGAGTGATCAATTTTTTTTAGAAGATCTGGGGTTTTTTTTTAATTGTTGGGGTTGAATTTTTTTTTTATTCATTCAAAATGAGTAATCAATTAGCAGAAGATTACCTCAATGAAATAAACAAGTTCGATGGATCCAATTACTTTAGTTGGAAATTCAAGCTATAAACCCTGCTTGAGGGACATAATGCATGGGAGATTGTGAACAATGATGAAGTGAAGTCGAACCGCGTTGCAGGAGCAATAACAACAATAATCCAAGACTAGGGCAAGAGGGAGACTAAGGTGAGAATTCTCCTGAAATTGTTAGTCAAAGATTGCATGATTTCCCATATCTGTGATTACAAGACTGCACCAGAGATTTGGAAGACACTCAAGGATCTATATGAGGTCAAGAACACCAATCAATTGATGTTCTTGAAGAGAAATATTCTCTCCATCAAGATGGAGGAGAATGAGACAGTTGTAGCATTCATTTCGCGGATCAAGGGGCTCAAGAACAAGCTGGCTGACATCGGTGAAGCTGTGTGAAATACAGATCTGGTCACGATTACCATGAATGGTATGACCGACGAGTATTAAATGTTCATCACTGGCTTGAATGCAAGAGAAAAATACCCAGTGTTTGAAGAATTGACAAGGATCCTCATGCCAGAGGAGGAAAGGCATTTGACTCATAAACGCCAGAGTTCAGATTTGGCCTTAATGGCGAAGAAGAAGCCCTTTAGAGGAAAACTGAATGCAACACAAAAGAGCAGTGCAACCCCACAAAGAAAGATGCCCCACCTCAAGGTACATCTTTCAATAGAAATGACTCAGCAACCAAATGTTTTTATTATGGTAGAACTAGCCATATAGCCAGATATTGCATGAAGAAGTTTTGATGAAGGCTAGAAGAGACATAAACAACATGTTGGGTTGTGTTATATTCTTTTCACGACTAACCCACGTAGTGAATCGGGGGGTTAGAGGGGGGGCGGAGGCCCCCCTTCGTTGTGTCGATTGCACAGCGGGGGGGTCATAGTGGGGGCGGCAGCCCCCCTGTCCGGGGGGTTTGAGGGGGGCGGGTAGCCCTGCTCTACGGGGTCCGGGCAGCGCCCCGGGAAATTTTTTTTTGGACCCTATATTAGGTTGGGCGAACCTACCTATGGTTTTCGGTCCATGGTTTTGGACGCGATGGTTTTCGGTCCATGGTATTGGATGCTTTGGCATGTATAAATATGTATTGTAACATTGAAATGAATATAATAAAAAATCAAGCTGGTAGTCCCAGTTTTGGGATCTAGGGGAAAATCTCTGTGTATATGTGTTATTCACTCGCATTGTTTATTTTTCTGTGATTTAGAATTCGTATGCAGGTAATTTCTGTACGGGGTTAAAACCTACATTTGGTATCAGAGCTGTTTTGGCTTCAAGGGGACGACTTTGTTGCTGAGGGGTTTTGCTCGGGCCTATGGTAGACCCTGTTCAGTGGGAGATCTGCGAGATCGATTCTGGTGGTGAAAGAAGATGGTGAGCATCAGAAAGATAGAGATCGAGAAGTTCAATGGTCAGAGTTTTGAGTTGTGGAAACTCAAGATGGAGGATCTAATGGTGGATAAAGATCAGTGGATCGCGGTAGATCCAGGTACTAAACCAACGGGAGTGATCGATGAAGAATGGAAGAAGTTGGATTGGAAGGCAAAGAGCACAATACAATTGTGTGTCTCAGATTCAGTATTGCTGAATGTATCAGGGGAAGCTACAACAAAGGCTTTGTGGGACAAGTTAGGGACTTTGTACCAATCTAAGTCTCTGGTGAATAAACTGTTCCTGCGAAAAAAGCTGTATAACTTGAGGATGAAAGATGGAGACTCAGTGACAGAGCATCTGAACGCATTTAATACTGTGGTAAGTCAGTTAGCGTCTGTTGATATTAAAATTTCAGATGAAGATAAGTGCATCAATTTGTTGTGTTCTCTACCAGATTCGTGGGATAGTCTGGTTATTGCAATAGGTAGCAATGCAACTGCTTTGCAGTTTGATGAAATAGTCTCAGCCTTGTTGACGAAGGAGATGAGACGGAAAAATATGGATAGCTAGAATGGTGATGCATTGCTTGTACGAGGACGGTCCCAAAATAGAAACATAAATAAGTCATTGAGTGGGAGATCTAAATGTAGAGTGAGATCTAAATCTCCAGGAAAACCTGTAAAGGTGGTGTGCTGGAAATGCGAAAAGGAAGGGCACTTCAAAAGGGACTGTAAATCTAAAGCTCCTGATAAAGGAAAGGGATTTGATGATGCTCCTTCTGCAGAGGCGAAAACCACCTCAGATGAAGGTGGGGATGTGTACTTGGCTTCTTCAAGTACACATGTAGATCATGAGGCATGGTTGATTGACTCAGGTGCATCCTTTCACTTCACTCCCCATAGAGAGTGGTTTTGCGAGTATGAGAAATACGATGGTGGTGATGTCTTCTTAGGAGATGATAGGAAGGCTAGAATCATTGGTTGCGGAAAAGTAAAGTTGAAGTTGCAAGGTGGAAGGGTTAGAACACTTCCGGGTGTTCTGCATATTCCTGCATTGGCCAGAAATTTGATTTCTGTAAGCAAGTTGGATGATGCAGGTGTAAAAACAGTGTTCGAGAAGGATACCTGCAAGATGGTTCGGGGAGCACTGATATTGATGCGGGGAGTTTGGACAAGAATTCTGTACAAGCTGAAAGGTAGCACTGTTGTTGATGGGTGCAACAGTTCTGTGGTTCCTGAAAGTGGAGCTGAAAATCTAGTGGTCTCTGGAGAGAAGACCATGCTGTGGCATCAAAGGCTTGGACATATTGGAGAGAAGGGCCTTCGAATACTTCATGGTAAAGGTATGGTAGAAGGTATGAGTAATAACTCTCTGGATTTTGATTTATGTGAAAATTGTGTATATGGGAAGCAGAATCGGGTGAGTTTCCCCTCTGGTGCTAAGAGGGCGAAACAGATATTAGAGCTTGTGCACAGTGATGTGTTTGGACCTGTGAAGGTTCCATCACTGGGTAAGTCTGTGTACTATGTATCATTTATAGATGACTTCTCAAGGAATACATGGATATATTTCCTTAAGAAGAAATCTGAAGTCTTTGACAGGTTTAAAGAATTTAAGGCTCTGGTGGAAAATCAGACAGAGAAGAAGATAAAGGTGCTGAGGACAGATAATGGTGGAGAGCTTTGCAGCAAGGAATTTGAAGAATTCTGTAAGAAGTGTGGTATATCACGGCAGAAGACTACTCCATATACACCTTAGCAAAATGGAGTTGGAGAAAGAATGATAAGACGTTGATGGAAAGGGCAAGAAGCATGCTCAGTGGTTGTTATAGACATTTTTGTGCCTTACAGCATTGAGCATGAAATGTCCATAATCTAAGGGATCCAAAGTCCCTAAACATGTTGTTCCTACCCCTAGAGGAACAAGGCTAACAAACCACAGCAATTCACAGAAGTTCTCCACCTGAAACTGCTAAAAAACAAGTCAATTCAGGATCATGTCAACTGCTCCATTGACCATCTGCGCTGAATGTCAGTGGCTCCACTATCTACCTGCGTTGAATGTCAACTCCAACACTAGCTACCTGCGCTGAGCGAGTTTGGACATGTGGCAGACTCATTCTTCAAGGTGTCAGAAGCCAGGAAGCTTCCAAAATGACACTTGCCTTAGGGAATTCGACTGGTGATGAGTAAGAGGTTCCAAATCTCCAAGTGGAAGAAAGAACCTCCAAGTGGACTCAAGAACTAATAGAGGGAGAGGACACTAGTCAGATCTCAAGCTGACTCATCCTGTCTCCAAACATCTATATATGGATCTCTCCTCCATGAGATCTAGAGGCTGGAATTTTGTTATTGCAAAGAATTGCTGTTGGTTTGAGACTGGAACTATTGGGTGCTTAATGCTTTGAAGGGGCTGAAGATAGGAATTCCATTTGCTGGGAAGGAGATGCTGGATTAGAGCCCTCTGGGTTGTATCTCTTCCTGAACCTTGTTATTCATCAATAAAGCTATCTTGGTTTCTCCTATATGCTGATGTTTTCTTGATGTATGATTGCATTAGTGTATTTGATTTGTTTCTAATCCTGAATCATTTATGAATATGTATATTTGCCTTTGTGTTGTGTTCTTCTCTTGTCGCAAGTAGCTGTTCTCTTGTGATCTCGCAGGAATCAAGTAGCTGTTCTCTTGGGCGAGCGAGGAGGCAAGTAGCTGTGAACACCCAAAGGGAAGAGGATCTGGATCGAGGGACAAACGGAAGACACCGGTAAGTCTATTGATCTCTCTTCTTTCATATTTCATAAAGGAAGAAACCAGTATAGCTGTACTCGTTTGTTGCTAAGGCACTGTCACACCTTAGGTGGATAGGATCGTCCTGCATAGGCATTTTTCCCCACAACAAATTGGCGACTCCACTGGGGAAGATTTGTTTAGTCATTTTGTTTGTGTTTCTATCATTTGTTTGCATCATAGACTTGACAGCAACAGTCGAACTGCATCTTTCCCGGATGCAAAGTAGAAAGTTGCTGCTTTGATCCAATTGCTGGACTTGTCTATGATCTAAACAATGGATTCACAAATGATTTGATGATCCTTGTGATAGATCTTAGTAGCTTTCAAAGCATCCCTTTAGTTATACCTTGCTTGTGTTTCTGATTTGGCCTGAAACTGTTGATTTTTGAGCAATTTGTGACCCAGAACCCAGGAGAAACGAGAGTTTCTCCTTCAGCGCAACTGCTGTGAAGGCAGTCTGCATTTCAACGTAGGTCCCGTGAAGGTTACCTGCGCTGAATGTCAAATCCTCAGTGTTGAGGTTGCGCTGAACCAGTTTGGCCTTGTGCAGCTGGGGTTCTCTGCTTTCTGTTGCCCTGTTTTGATCTCTGTTTTTGCAGCCTTTAACCAGCATAGGTACCAGTCTGATAACTCCTTTTCTTTGCTTAGATTCCGCCTCCTTTTGTACAAAAAGATTGTGAGTGTTTTTATGTGTTTGTGGCATCATTTACAGTTTTCCTTTGCATGAGTAAAGTAGTCATCCTGTAGCCTTTGATTCAGATCTGATTGGTTGTGATCTTAGAAGAGAGTTCATTGGCTGTTTGCAGATTGATTATAGATTTACTTTTGCTTATTGGTTTGAATTTGTCTCTTTTAAGTGTGAAAACAAGTCTTTATTTCGAAAATCGTTAAGTAGTGTAATCTCTTCTACCCTCTCTGATTTCGAAAAAGTGAACTTGTTTGTATTGATCATTTAAAAGCAAATTCAAAGTTGTACAAAAAGCTTTCTTTGTAGGCATCAATACTAAGAAAGCGGAAAACAAACACCTGCATTGTGCATTTGCATTTGATAAGTTTGCATGTTGGATTTAGGAAAAGTGCATTAGAGTGTGCTGATTGCTCTTTGAGAAAAGATGGTGTCTTTCTTTTCCCTTAGTAGCTAGGATTTTCAAAGTTGAAAAGATATAAAGCTTGCTTATCATCTTTAGACTGCATTTAGGAATTTGTATCATACATCTCGTGGTGAACCTTGAAAGGCAAACTTTAAAAAGATCAACCTAAAATAAATTGAATGAACTTAATAACGCTTTGTAACATAACGCACAACATAGAGGTCTAGGCTAGAGACGTGTTCCGGCGTCGTTAAGCCTAGTGACTGTCGATCTCGTGGAAGGTGGGTGATTCCTCCTGAGGGACGATAGCGCTAGTACAGATTGTGCTCCCACGTACCGTCGCGTATATATTGGGAGACCCCTATAGGCATATATCCTTTATCCTTAGGAAGCCATGTCGGCCGCCCTACTGATCGCAATGCAGTGAACACAGCATTCACAAAGATTGACCGCCCGTACCCTAAAAAGTATTCTGCGGTTTTGCGAAAAGTTTGGCACACCCTCTGCCTAGAACTCCAGAGCAGTTTCTTTTGGCCTTTTTCAGACTCTATAACAGAAAAAGTCCATCCGAGCATTTGTCACTTCGGGCTCGTTAAAACATCGAAGGAGACTAGAGTCATCTTTAGCTTTTTCTCGACTCTTTAAAAGTGAAAAAGCAAGTTGTGTCTAAAGCGTCGTTAAAATTTATTTTAAGCGGAACAATCACCCTTTATTCCTGCGTTGATCTTTAGGTTGGAAAAATGGAGCACACCAACCAAGGAATTCCCCTTGGTGGTAATCCTAGTCCCTTCTCCTCTTGGGGAGATGTTGGTGCGCCCCACATGGCCACATTATCGCTTCCAGGACTGTCAATTGGCCTGCCTGTTTGGCTCTTTTCAACCAATGTCGTTCAGAACACCACAATTCCTGAACAGTCGAGTCAACAGTTAGACCAGACCAGAGTTGCCCACCAGCCTTCTACTTCATCTTCCTCTTTGCTTGACGGAACTGGTAAAACCAAAAACCGAGTTCCTAAGGAGAAGAAGGAAAAGAAGAAGAAAGAGAAGAAGAAGAAGGAGCCAAAGGCGACTGGGGGCAAACAAGTGTCGTCTGACAAAAATCCACACACAGCACTGACCAGGCCTAAATCGCCATGCATCATATGCAAGGGAGACCACTTCCATAGAGATTGTCCCTGTATCCCTCGAATACTAAGGGACTGGTCTCCCCGTTTGCACAATTCGGTAGCATCAACCTCTGATAGCCATGTTGATTGCTCACCGTCAACTAGTGGGAGTGAAGCCCCAGGACAGAGAGGGAAAGCTAAATTTCCCTGCAGACTGTGTGAAGGCGATCATGCCATCCACCGTTGTCCCTTCTTAGACGAGGCAAAAAGAGTTCTGGAAGATCGCCCAATTTTACGAGCGCAACTTCCTCCTGGATATCAAAGACTCCTGCCAAGTCCTTCGCTAGTTGAGAACCCGGCTGACCCGCCCAGGTGGTCAGCCGAAGCACCTGTCATTGAAGATGAACCATCTGGATCCATGCCTGACGAAAGTCAACAGGTTGATACGGCAGTTGACCCGGTTTTGCCTTCAGAGGCTCTATCTTCGAATGATACCATCACAGAGGAGAATAAAGACAACACCGTCCAAATTCTCTTCATCAGCACTGACTCTGATGAGCATGGGGGCAATGCCCCCATTCCTTTATCGCAGGAAGGAAGTTCGTCAGAGCAATACCCGGCCGTTTATTCGGTCCCATCACCAAACAACCTGGTTGTGTCCTTTGATTGGAACCAACTAGGCAGACCCCGGTTGCCAGCAAGTATACCATTCAGAATTATCGTTCAAATATACAAAATGGTAATGGCTGGCACTATCATTGATGAGGGGGCATCTGTGAGTATCCTTTCCTCTATTGCTTGGAAAGCACTTGGTTCGCTAGCGCTTTTGCCTGAAACGAGAAATCTATCAGGCTTTGATAAAGGAACCAGTCGACCTTTAGGGATCCTCCCCAATGTGCCCATTACATTGAAAGGGAAGACCGTTCAAATGAACGTGATGGTCGTTCAAGGACCCTTGGATTATAACCTACTCCTTGGACGAGACTATATATATTGCATGGGAGCCATCGTCTCATCACTCTTTAGAGTAATGTGTTTTCCGCATGAAGGAAGAATGGTCAAGCTCGTGGACCAACTTTCATTCCCCGGATCATGCATCGCAAATAGTCGTATACCATCCCTAAATGGTCTATTCACGCAAGAAGTGTCTCAACCCACGGTCTGTCCTCCTGATGAGCGCGAGTAATCCGGGAAGATATGACTGGAACCCAGGGGGCATGCGTCCTGGCCTGCTTCGGCAGGGAAACTTTGGGTATAGGGTAGGTTTCCGCGGGAGAATATGACTAGTCCGTACCCCGTCCGTCTAGGAAGAGGGTTGTTCTAGAATAAGATTCTTTTGTCAAAGTTATGTGAGTGAAATAAACTATTTTTCACCCACCTTTGTCTATTTCGGTAGACATCGCCGAAGAAATGTCTTGTTTGCTCCGTGAACGAGACAATCTTTGGGTAACCTGAAAGAGGTAAGCCTCTCTCGTTAAAACAAATGTTTTGGCGGAAGTGAAGTAGAGGTAACCTTGAAATCGTACTTTATGCCTGGGGGCATGCAAACCTTTTGGAGTGCTAGCAAGGGGCGACTATTTATTTTTTAAATTTTTAGGACCTCTAACCCTTTAAACTCGTAGGATTAGTCGTTTCCGAACTTGCATAACGAAAGGATCCGGGGCAAAGCTTACGTGAGATGAAGCTCCATAAAAAATAGCATCTCCAATGAGACACTCTTATCATATGACTGGTATAAACGAGCAGTTTTAGCATAAAGTTCATGCTCGTTAAAAAATAAACGCAAGATCCGAGCAGTTTTAGCACATAGTTCATGCTCGTTAAAAAATAAACATAAGATTGAGCAGTGTTTTGGCGCATTCAAGCTCATTAAAAAATGAACCTATTCCGGTAAATAACCATTGTGTATGTAACCTTATCTGCCATAAAAGCCTTGGTCGTGTTTGCACCGTCACCTCCACTTTTCATTTGGCCGATCGTTCACCTCCATATGATTGTTTACCCATTTTGAGGAACAGCTGCGAAGAGTGATTTCACCTAGCCATCCTTGTGACACTGCCGTGATTGGAAAATTCCAACCTGTACCTGGAATCAGCTGCTATCCCTGTTTATCACTCGTTCCTCAAAAGACGAGTCTTCTTTAAGCTCTTTTCAACTGACTCGTAAAATATGAAAAGATTGCCGAGTTTTGGCCTTCCAGCTTGTTAAACCGACCAGAAGAGCTATCCCTCCTCTAGATTTTAATCTTTTTGGACCTGAGGGATTATTGCACAAAAAGTTCGAGCGCTTGTTTTGTTCGGCTCCTTAAAACTATCGAAAACTCATCCCTTCTGTATTGTTTTATACTTTTTTGGACTTAAGGGATTAGATGACGAAAAAGGAATTTTGGAGTTGACTTTATGTATCTTTTCAGACTCTCTAAAAATGAAAAGGACCGAGTTATCCTTGTTGTTAGACTCGTTAAAATCATTAAATAGCGACAAACTTGTCTTTAGACGAGAACGAGTTTCACTATCGCTAGGCTCGTTAAAACATAGCGATGGGCTTGCCCGAAGGGCAGGTTATAGAACAAGCATATGTTATCCTCCTCAAGCTTGACAAAAATAAAGAGGTACTGGTCAGCAATGACTGGGGAAAAATTGGGAGAAACTAAAGAAAACTTTGATGGTAGCAAGTCGCTCTTGAACATGACACTTTTCCTCCGTACCACAATCGGGTTGGGTTGTTTCATTCACCAGTCACATCCATGGTCTCGCCATACCATCCATATTTGGGGTAATGCTACCGATCCATCGTATCAGTGTCGCCATATGTTCAAGAGAAGTCATTCAGAAAGAGTCAACCGGGTCCCATCCACTGCCATACATTATCCTTCATCCATTCATGACCGCCACCTTGAATCATATGTCACAGATCGTTTTGACCTCCATTAAAATCATTAGCTCCGTTCCGTGTCATTGATGTGGGATTCATTAAGGCCCTCCTTTGACGGATCGCTTCTTGTTGACATCAGCTCATTATCCAAGAAGTGGATCTAGGAACAACCCCTTCAGTACTTTGAAGCTTGCATGCCACAATGGCAAGTTTCTCACTTCCAGCGACAGGTATACATCAATGACCTTCGACCGAAAGATTTTGCGTGGTGTTCGACGCCAAGTCCTTTATTCACACCACGTGAATTGTACTGTAGTACCTTGAGGGTCATTATCATTATCGGTGATTCCTCTCGCGCTTGTTAACGGTTTACATCATTGACCGGTAATCAAGCGATGTCTTTCCATGTTCGACTTCAGAAAAATTCTCACATGGATCGACTTGTACTTAGAGTGAAGATCGAACGAGCTTGAAGACCCCGGATCTAGTTTCATCCATCCCGGCTATGATATATATTCAGGAAAGATAAAGACATTGACATGTACATCATTGCAGCAGATAATCATCCTACTCAAAGGATGATAATTTCATCAAAATTATCAGTCTATCATCAGACGATTGTCTGTTCTATGTACAAAAAAATGAATTTATAAAGCTGAGCATGGGAATGCCTGCCTTAGCTAGATCATGAAAGCAGTATGAAAAATAATGTATTGCATTGTATTGTATTACAGGTCTCCTCCCAGCATTGGATGAACTTCGGATCCCCCTGATAAAGCATTTCGCCCGATAAACAGCCTCATACTTTAGGGGGCAACTGTTATAGACATTTTTGTGCCTTACAGCATTGAGCATGAAATGTCCATAATCTAAGGGATCCAAAGTCCCTAAACATGTTGTTCCTACCCCTAGAGGAACAAGGCTAACAAACCACATCAATTCATAGAAGTTCTCCACCTGAAACTGCTAAAAAACAAGTCAATTCAGGATCATGTCAACTGCTCCATTGACCATCTGCGCTGAATGTCAGTGGCTCCACTGTCTACCTGCGTTGAATGTCAACTCCAACACTAGCTACCTGCGCTGAGCGAGTTTGGACATGTGGCAGACTCATTCTTCAAGGTGTCAGAAGCCAGGAAGCTTCCAAAATGACACTTGCCTCAGGGAATTCGACTGGTGATGAGTAAGAGGTTCCAAATCTCCAAGTGGAAGCAAGAACCTCCAAGTGGACTCAAGAACTGATAGAGGGAGAGGACACTAGTCAGATCTCAAGCTGACTCATCCTTTCTCCAAACATCTATATATGGATCTTTCCTCCATGAGATCTAGAGGCTGGAATTTTGTTATTGCAAAGAATTGCTGTTGGTTTGAGACTGGAACTATTGGGTGCTTAATGCTTTGAAGGGGCTGAAGATAGCAATTCCATTTGCTGGGAAGGAGATGCTGGATTAGAGCCCTCTGGGTTGTATCTCTTCCTGAACCTTGTTATTCATCAATAAAGCTATCTTGGTTTCTCCTATATGCTGATGTTTTCTTGATGTATGATTGCATTAGTGTATTTGATTTGTTTCTAATCTTGAATCATTTATGAATATGTATATTTGCCTTTGTGTTGTGTTCTTCTCTTGTCGCAAGTAGCTGTTCTCTTGTGATCTCGCAGGAATCAAGTAGCTGTTCTCTTGGGCGAGCGAGGAGGCAAGTAGCTGTGAACACCCAAAGGGAAGAGTATCTGGATCGAGGGACAAACGGAAGACACCGGTAAGTCTATTGATCTCTCTTATTTCACATTTCATAAAGGAAGAAACCAGTATAGCTGTACTCGTTTGTTGGTAAGGCACTGTCACACCTTAGGTGGATAGGATCGTCCTGCATAGGCATTTTTCCCCACAACAGTGGTGCCGGGTTAGGACAAGAATTCTGGGCAAAGGCGGTGGATACTGCATGTTACTTGGTCAACAGGTCACCTTCATTAGCATTGGAAGATAAGACTCCACAAGAAGTATGGACTGGTAAGAAACCCTCTCTTTCATATCTGAGGGTATTTGGATGTGATGCATATGTACATGTTCCAAAGGAGAAACGAACCAAGTTGGATAGTAAATCTGAAAAGTGCATCTTTATTGGGTATAAGGATGGTTTAAAGGGTTATAAGCTTTGGAACCTAGTAACAAGGAAGGTTGTGTACAACCGAGATGTGGTGTTCAGAGAGGTAAAAGATGTTATTAAACATGAAGTCCAACCAAAGGAACCTGAGAAGATAGAGTTTGAGCTAAAGGAGGAAGAATCAGACTCTGCAGTAGAGGAGGAATCAGAAGATGAAGAGCCACAAACTCTGGCTGTGAGAAGATCAGTTCGAGAAAGAAGGCAGCCAGAAAGGTATAGTCCTTCTGCTTTCTGTTCAAATTTTGCTTTGTCTATTACTGATGATGATCCCAGAACTGTGAAGGAAGCAGTAGATTCAGAGGATGGAAAACTCTGGAAAGAGGCCATGGTTGATGAAATGGCATCTTTGCACAAAAATGAGGCTTGGGATCTGGTGGAGTTGCCGGCTAGAAGGAAACCCATTGGCAGCAAATGGGTGTTCAAAAAGAAGACAAATGCAGAAGGGAAGGTGGAGAAATACAAAGCTCGGTTGGTAGCAAAAGGTTATTCCCAGGTGCCGGGAATTGATTTTGGTGATATTTTTTCTCCTGTTGCCAAGGTAAATTCTATTAGGTTACTTTTATCTATTGCTGCTGCTTTTGATTTTGAGGTAGAACAGATGGTTGTGAAGATAACATTTCTTCACGGGGATTTGGAAGAGGAAATCTACATGAAGCAACCTGAAGGATTTTTGGTGAAGGGTAAGAAAGAACTGGTATGCAAGTTAAAGAAGTCTCTGTATAGGTTAAAACAGTCACCAAGGATGTGGTATCAGAAATTTGATACATTTATACGGGGACTTGGCTTGACCAGAAGCAAAGCAGATCACTGTGTGTATTTTAAATTAATTGGTGACCGTGTTATTTATCTGGTCTTGTATTTGGATGATATGTTGCTAGTTGGAAATGACAAAGAAATTATCCAGGATTTGAAGACCCAATTGTCCTCCAAATTCGACATGAAAGATCTTGGTGCTGCTAACTATATTTTGGGCATGGAAATTAAAAGAGATCGGGAAAAGAGGAAGCTCTGGTTAAACCAAAGGAAGTATGTCGAGAAAATACTGCAGAGGTTTAATATGCAGGGTAGTAAACCGGTGAAGGTTCCTATTCCTGTAGGTGTGAGGTTATCTGCTGAACAGTGTCCCAAGACACAAGAAGAGGAAGAGGACATGTCCCGTGTTCCATATGCAAGTGCCGTCGGTAGCTTGATGTATGCAATGGTCTGTACTAGACCAGACATTGCACATGCAGTGGGAGTATTGAGCAGGTTTATGTCAAAACCAGGGAAGGAACACTGGACAGCAGTGAAGCGGGTTTTCAGGTATTTGCGTGGCACTAGTGATTATAGTTTGTGCTACCAAGGAAGACCAGGATTGGACAGAGTGTTGGATATTCGTGGCTTTGTTGATGCAGACTGGGCTGGAGATCTGGATCAGAGAAGATCTACAAGTGGGTATGTGTTTAACCTATTTGGAGGTGTAGTCAGTTGGATGAGTAAGAAACAATCTGTAGTGGCATTATCAACTACAGAGGCAGAATACATGGCAGCCACTCATGCAAGCAAGGAAGCAGTTTGGTTGTAGAGATTGTGTTCAAGTATGGGGTTAGTACAGGGAATTATAAGAATAGACTGTGACAGCCAAAGTGCAATTTTCTTGGCAAAGAACCCTGCTTGTCATTCAAAGACAAAGCACATTGATGTTCAGTATCACTTTGTGAGGGATATGATAGAAGACAAAAAGGTGTTGCTGGTAAAGGTGGACACTTTGAAGAATACTGCAGATACATTGACAAAATCTGTGAGCTCTGAGAATTTCTGTTGGTGTAGAGAAACAATGGGCATTTCAGGGCTGGAAAAATGACTAAGCTCTCCTATGGCCCCCTGTGGAAAGAAAACAACAAGTGGGAGATTGTTGGGTTGTGTTATATTCTTTCCACGACTAACCCACGTTGTGAACCGAGGGGTTAGAGGGGGGGCGGAGCTCCCCCTTCGTTGCGCCGATTGTGCAGCGGGGGGTCACAGGGGGGCGGAAGCCCCCTATCTGGGGGGTTTGAGGGGGGCGGGTAGCCCCCCTCTACGGGGTCCGGGGCAGCGCCCCAGAAATTTTTTTTTAGACCCTATATTAGGTTGGGCAAACCTACCTATGGTTTTCGGTCCATGGTTTTGGACGCGATGGTTTTCGGTCCATGGTATTGGATGCTTCGGCATGTATAAATATGTATTGTAACATTGAAAGGAATATAATAAAAAATCAAGCTGGTAGTCCCGGTTTTGGGATCCAGGGGAAAATCTCTGTGTATATGTGTTTTATGTGTTATGCTCTCGCATTGTTTATTTTTCTGTGATTTAGAATTCGTATGCAGGTAATTTCTGTACGGGGTTAAAACCTACACAACATGCAGGTCATTTTGTTGATGAGGAATAGAGTTAGAACATCAGACTGTTCATATCTGACTCAGTGCTTTCAGCTAAGGATGATGAAGAAGATACTTGATTTTTGGACTCAGGTGCATCCATCCACATCACAGGGAACATACAATGGTTTGACGACTTCAAAGAAACCAGTACTGGAGCAAACATCTATCTTGGTGATGATAGAGGGTACCAAATTAAAGGTTATGGTAATATTCCCGTTGTTTTTCCTACTGGAAATATTAGACATATCCATAATGTTATGTATGTACCCGGGATAAAAAAGAATCTAATATTTGTTTCTACTATAATTGATCAAAATCTCAAGGTAGAGTTTTATAAATTTTACTGTGTCATTAAAGATCTATTGGATAGTATGAAGCCTACTGCATCAGGTATTCATGTGGGGGGATTGTACAAGCTAAATGTCAAAATCACACCACATCAGGAGTGACATCATCTGCGATGACTATAGTGGACTTATGGCATCAAAGGTTTGGCAATATTAACTTCAATGATTTGCTTCTTTTACAGAAAGGAGGTATGGTCAAAGATCTTCCTGTTTTAAAACCTGCTCATATTGATTGTGATGCATGTGCATTGGGAAAGTTGCACATAGATGAATTTCCTGTGAAAGCTGATAGAAGGAAGAGAGATAAGTTGAATGTTGATAGCTGGTACACACAGATTTATGCAGGTTTATGCAAACAAGATCGTTAGGAGATGCATATTATTTTTTATTGTTTATTGATGACTGTAGTAGATTTACTTGGGTGTATTTCCTTAGGAAGTATAACAACCCTTTTGAATACTTCAAGGAGTTCAAAAGTATGGTTGAAAAGAAGACAAGTAAAAGCATCAGGATTCTCTGCTCCCCCTTAATGGAGAAATTCACCCAAAGTCATATTTTTCCTTCCTTGGCTTAACATAGACCACTTGATGTGCTTTGTCTTGATCATTGGTGATAGATAAAGCTCCACGGATTGTAAGCTTACTTGAAATATTAATCATCTGATGTGAGAATCTTTCCACTCACACACAATTTTATTTGATTCCATGTGCTCCATTATCCTTATTATTAAATATTTATAATATGATTTATTTTGTCCCATGTAGATTACTTTGGAGCTTTGAGATGGAAAAGCTTGAGATGATGATTGGATTTGATAAGAATTTTTAGCTACATTGAAGGAACCTTTGTTTCCTTTCATTCTCTGTTGTGTTCTTAGTTCAGTCTTTCCCTCGTCATCATCTAGATCTTGAACAATAAGTTCATGATTCAAGTGTTTAGGCCCTTCTTCATGAACCACTAATAGCTCTTCAATTGCATAAACTTGTTCAATTGCAGAACCCCGTTGAGCAGATTGTGGCTCATGATACTTCTGGACATTAATAAAACCATATTTTTTGTTAGAGAATTTTTCTGACTCAAAAATACTACCCAAGTCAAAAATGCCTCCAAATGGCCACATGAAAAAGACATCATCGAAAAGATCCATGTCAAAGATGTCCGAAAATATGGACATATTTGATAATAGGTGCAGTCAAACACCAACAATGCCACAAAGACTCAGAATGTTCCCCTGCACCACACCACAGTCAAATTCCCCACCAACGAATATCTCCACCGCCTATATGGTTCCACAGAAAGATCAGATAGTCTCCAATCAACTAGTTCCAATGTGGCTAGTCACGACCTTCTAGGCATACAGATTTTGACACCTTCTAGCTTTCAATTACCAGATTTTTGATGTTTGACCTGGAGCGCCATCGCAATTTTCAATCCACTGTTACCAGATCTGCTGAGTGCTCAGCATGATTGTCGGATCCCAACCACAACAGATTCAAATTCTTCCACTAATTTACCTTAACAGTCTCCTCTTCTCGGCCTCCCAGCAAACTCAGCCCTGGTCCGTTAAATAACATCCACGGATCATGCAAAAGTAGTGATCTAGTGATTAATAGCAGCAATCCACCAATCAAGCACTCACGCAGATTCAATATGAAGCTCGATAGATTCAAAAGGAGCAACAAATAGAGCCCTTCTCCTCCAGCAAATAGATTCAGACTCAACGAATTCGACTCTTTGTATAGCTTGAGCCCACGCGCAACATTCCTCAACCTTCTCCACGACAAAGTCGTGGCAACTTTTGCATCCCCAATCTTGGATTCAAAATTCGACAGCAGGAAATGTTAGCCTTTAGGCAAGGGATCTCAGCCTCCTCCTCTGCAGTCTGGGTGCCCTCCAGATCTAAAAGCAGAACATGGGTTCAGATCCTCTAAAGCATGCAACAAACAGCATGCAGAAAACAACAAGCTGCTAGCCACGGTAGCCACTACACCACTGTGTAGCAATGTATATCCAAGACATAGACTACTGTGTGGCCTCCTCCAATAGTAGAAAACAGAAGCTTCAGCAGTGTCTAACGCCTTGTTTCTTCATTTGTGTCTGCTGTTCTCTTTGACAGAGTTGATTGGAGAAACAGATCTGCTAGCAGGGGCTACTGAAGATTGCTGGACGCATTTGAATTCTGCAAAAACATCAAAACAAAATTCCGATATCACCACACTGAGAATGTAGACTTCACACGGTTGATAGCGATTGTTGGCTTGATGGGGTCTAACTCAGGTTCAGAGTTATTTAGCAAAACAAATCCCTACGCTACTAGCCCTTTCAGCATCAGCCCATGGAGCGCGGACTACAGTCTCACCCGAAGCAGTATGGGGGGATGCTAGAACCAAGTTTCCGCACCCTTGAGATGTCTGAGGGTTGATTTAGTCCAACTGTGCCTACCTTCGCATAAGTTACTTCGCACACTATTCTGACCTGCGAGACCTTTGTGATCTATTATAATTGCTTGCGCGCAGCCCTAACCAGGGGCTAAGATGTTGTCACGCTGCTATGGCAATGATCTGTACTATTTCCCAAAATTATACTGTATATCTTACTTATCTCTTATAGATGTTAGTTAACTTCGTGTAAATAGATACTTTATCTCACATTCACTTAATCAACACAATCATATATGTTCGTGCATCATATAAACAGTAGAAATGCAATTCGTACCCAATATACTCAATGCATAAAATAGGAAATAAATACACAATTGATATGAAGCTTCTCTTTATTAATACTTCAACACTTACAGACTTGACTCACCCTGTGCACACAGCTGCAGGGGTCCACACACTCAGGTGCTGACTACTAGGCCTCTACGCACTCAGCTGCAGAGCCTTCTCCTACTCTACGACCCAAAACTAGACTATACACTTAGATACGACTCAACTCTTCATCCTTAGACTTCTTATATTCCTTCTTTTCAACTTAGAGCCTCGCTCTACTTATACAATCCCATGGTCCATAGACCATGGGTAGATCTCTAGAGACGTCATTATATTACAAAACTGAGGGTGAACAACCCTATGACTCTTTTACAACTTCGTGTTCTGTGCCCAAAAAATGCAGAGTCTTTACATCATATTCACAACTTTTAACCAAAATCTGGGCTCTAAGCCCCAAGACTTCCCTTGGTGGATCCCGTGCCCAATAGGCCCCCAACATAAACATCGTGACTTGCCCTCGAGTCACTTTGTCGGTGTGGATATCTTTGCACAAAGACCTCCCAACTCTGCCTAGATTGCTACAAGTTTGACAGCACACTGAGCAGCTGCCTGTTGTACTTCCTGGACATGCTGTTAAAAAACTACTGTAGCTGAACTGATTCCTTGAACCTATTCCTGTGTATCCTGCATCTGCACGATCTTTGCTTCAATAGAAGCTGTAATGATGAACACCTCATCAATCCATGGTTGTATGCCTGCCTTCAAAATGACTTCCTTGTGTCCGGCAGCATCCACCTGCTCCTTGAGTGCTTTTGCCTGCTGCATCTGCACGAGCCTCTGTGTAAGGGCCACCATTTGCGCGGTCCATTTTACTCCATTGTATTTATGCTACATCTCATGCACCTCTGTTTCTACGAGTTGTATGTTCGGGTCCTCCTGCAGAGTGGTGAGAACCTCGAGCGACTCTTCAAATAGCTTAGTATAGTCCTTCACTACACTATTGACCTCTGCTATGGCTGTTGTAATCACGCTGACATGTTGTTCCTTAACCTTCGACGGCATTGAAGGCTGCACCTTCAATTGCAGCTTGGTTATTAGAAGGTTCAGCTCCAACTGAACCTTGGCCATCTCTTCCTTCGCCTCACGCACCCCCTTCTGCTAATTTCCGGATGTGTGCCTCTGCTAGTTCCTCTGCTTGGATGGCCAGCTCTGGGACCATCTAGCAGGCTTCATGGACCACCTGCACAATCTATCAGTTCTGTACCACTACCTCGTCGCGCTGCAGTCTCAACTGTTCGATATTGATGTGCTGCTCGCTCATGACCTGGAGCACGCGACCCTCCCTGGCTTGCAGTTCTGTAGTAACTTCGTCTTGCAAAACATAGAGCATCTCCCAAGGGAGCGCAACCATATTTATCCCAACTCCCTTCAGTGCACTGACCATAGGCCTATCGGCCTCATTTTCTATAATTAGAGCTCCTTCTGGCAGCGCTATAGTGTTGGTCATGCGAATGTGCAACATTTCCTCATTTGCTGCCGTGCCTAGTACGAGGGTGGTTGACATAGTACCAGCCTGTGGAGTGCGCACCTGCAACTCCTATATCTGCACTCGGAGGGCCCCAAACACCGTCTGGTGTTCCTTCGCAAATCGCTGGAGGGCCTTTGCAGTGACATCATGCACTGTCTCCCAAATGTCATGGAGATGCCCCTTAGTGAAGGTGACTAGGTCAAAATAAGTCTTTGAGGGCTTTGACTTCTTCCATGGCCCCACCTGCTCTCTCAGGCACTGTCGCTTTAGTTGTTTTGACATTGTCTATGGGTCTGTGCCACCTTCCTTTGTTTCTCTCTCCTGTTCGAGCGAAGGCGGCTTTTCTCCCTCACGCTCCTTCTCAGCTAACTTCTGTTGTTCTTCTGCTACCTTTGCAATGTCCCACACCTCCTTCGCCTTGGCTACTATTGCTTCATTTCTTCTCTTCTCTACCAACTGTGCCATCTACAGTTTTGCCTCCTCCTTCTTCCTTTGTGCGGTGCATTTCTCTACTTCCACCATGAAGCTGGCGGGAGCATGCCAGTCCGGCAGCCATGACTCAAGGATGGGGAATATGACATCATCCGTCACCAGATAAGGGAGCTCATTCCAAGTCTTCGTGGGGTCCTTGCACGCCCTGATGTATACGTGATGAAAGTCCACCTTGAACTCCACGAAGCTCTGCAGACTGTTATAAACCATGGGTGATAACCGTGGCTTGCGGTTAATCCCCATTTTGATGTTCATCTCCAAGAACACCCATAATATCTTGTTGTCTCTAATCCTCTGCGCATCTCTGGTTGCCCACAACGAAGCATACTTTGTTGCCTTTGGAAGATCCTGCGCAATCGTTGGGAATTCGCTGTCCTCGGACAATTCCCAAGCCACCAGCACTATGGAAAGTAGAAGCCTTGCATAGTGGAAAGTCTTCCCCTGCTCCTGCACCTTGCGAAAGTTCTCCAGGAACTCTCTGTACAAGTAATCTACCCAGTTAAACTAGACCCCTTCTGCGCATTCCGCGGCAAGTGTAACCACCGGCGTGAGCACCTCATCCACACGACACTTCACATAACTTTCCCTGCCAATATATGTGTCGTGACTTTGACCGTAGCGTTATTGATATTGGATATTGCGTACCCTCTCTTTTCCTTTTCCAACTTGAACTTCTTCTTCATGGCCTCTGCGATGGTCAAATCATCACCTTTACCCTCAGATATGTTCATTCTATCCTCCCCTTTGCAAGGGTGCCGAGTAAATATGTGAATCAGATGATCCATGATGGGAATGGGCTCCTCCAACCACAAACACCCATCATGCACCAAGTAGAGCAGCTGCATGATGACCAAAATAGTCACTAGGGCACGATGGTAATGCAGCACCCAGAGCAAGTTTAACAATCCTACTTTCTCTACACCTCGCAACCACTGGCACGACTCCAACTTTATAACTCCTGGCAGTGTGTTTTTCTTCTGGTGCATGAGCAGCGTGGTTGACAAATGTGGGAATTTCTTATGGTCCGCGAGATCCCAGTCTTCAAATTTTAGTACCGGCACTCGCCACAAGTGCGCTCCATCAAAAATGATGTCGTCGGGGGGTAGTGAGGTCTACAGAGAGATCTTACTCTCATCTAGGTCCTTGGGTACCCTTGCTTTCCCCTTCCACGTAGGAACATACACAAGCAGCCTGGTCAGAGGGTCCTAGGTTTCCACCTCCATCTCTACGTCCTCCTCCTCTTCTACCAGGATTTCTTCAAATTCTTCCTCCTCCTCATCAGCTTCCAAATTGATCGCCTTCCCCTTTTCTTCTATGGTGAGCCTCGTTCTTAACGAATTCCTAGTGGACACATGCATTGATACCATAGGCTACTTGCCTTTCTTGGGTCTTGGTGTGAGCAGCTATTTAGGGATTTCTGCAACTATCTCGATACTTTTTGGGGCTTCTCCTACCGTTATGGTCTGCATGGCCTCCTCAGCAGTCATTGCTCCGGTATCCATGGCTTCCTCAGGCACTGCCATCATTCTCGTTAGAAGGTCTTGCGTTTCCTTTGGCAATGTTTCAAACATTGAGCTTGCTCTCAAAGCCTCAAAGTTTGAAAGGTCCATACGTAGTTGATAGCGCAAAAAATCAGTTCTCAAAATGGCAAGTGTTGTTCGCTAGACAATCACTTGTAATTTATAGCACCTTTTGAATTTGAATTCAACCATTCCCCCCTCTTTTGGTCCATTAATGCTCCCTTGGCGGCAAATTTTCTTGAATCTAACCCATAAAGTTCGGCTTAAATGCCTGTTGCCCACTCCATTTGGTCTCAAACCAAGCATCACATCATGAATAGTGACTGTAATGGTCACTTTCCAACCAACCCGCGCAACAGTGCAGCTACCCTCGCGCTATCGCAGACCCTATGACACTTCGCTACTACGTGCAGTCCTGTCATTCGTAGCTCCTGGGTAGAGTAGTTTGTAGTCTCGTGCCTCCTTTCAACTACCATTTACTTTTCCTGGGAATAGTTCGCCATTTAATTTTACCAATTGCACCAATGCACCATCTGTGATCTCCTGAATAACATATGGTCCTAGCCAATGCTTTCTGAACTTTCTTGGGAATTGATCGAACTTACTATCATATAGCAACACCAAATCATCCGCCTTGAAGGTGTGCAACTTAATATGTCAATCGTGATAGGCCTTTTTGCATTTCTTTTGTACTTGTTGCTGAAATCTAGCCAAAAACCATTCTTCTCAGAGCTCTTCCAACTACGCAAGCCTCTCTTCTAGGGCTTCGCGATCCATCATACCTGTGAGCACCGCTATGCATAGACTAGGTATGATGTACTCCATAGGCATTAGAACTTCTACTCCATAGACAAGTCGAAAAGGTGTTTGTCCCATCAATTTCTTACATGTCGTCTTATAAGCCCATAGTATTATCGATACGTGTAGGTCCCACTCACTCCGCTGCACATTACATACCTTCGTCAGTGCATTGCACACCTTACTAAACGCTTCTGCATCGATAACCTTCTGTGCGATTGTCCTTTCTACGTACTGTCTTTCCAACATTAAGATCCATTTGCACATTTGTCCCCCCAACACATACTTATTGACCATACCTTTCAGTGTGAAGTTCATGTGCATCCACGCAAGTTGTTTTCCATATGCCTACATCCACCCTTCCAGACTTGCATGTGGATCATTTCGTCCATTGTATTTGTCTATCAATCGCACCCTAGGATTCCCAAATCATAAGCGCATCATTCCCCTACACTCGTGCCAGTCATCAAAGCTCTCTTTGTGCATACCCCACCCCCTTGTGGGCATAGCACGTAGTACCCAATTCAAGGCTTGGAAGCATTGCTTTTCTGGCACCTCCCTTTCAAATTTATTCAAGAAGGTATCTACCTCACTTACGCCATCATAAGTAGGTAGGTCTCTTACTTTTGTCAATACACAGTGCAATGACCTTTTCATCATATTACAATTCAGTGTAGTTACCTCATGTAACCGATTCTTCCATTGCTCCTTCACCTCATCTGAATCCAAAGTATAGGAGCCTTCACACTCCCATGCAATTCGCCCATCCGCGGTGGGATTCACCCAGTCCTGGTTCCACGGTGTTATCTTATAGATGCAGTCGAAATCATCATCACTTCATAGTCACGCATCGACTCTATATAGCGCAATCCTTTAGCAGGGTCTAGGGGTATAACTACACATAGTTACTTCTTCTCAAAAATCATCTTGCGCTTCTTCAAATTAATCACCCTGTTCATGTCAGTGTCCCAATCAATTCCTAAGAGCACGGGATAGGGATTGCTATCATCAACAATCTTTATCACTTCAAATTCTGCCAGCACGCTCGCTCCCTCAATATCCACAGTGATTCCCTGCGAATGCCCTATGGGTATTATCTTCTGCTAGTTCTCCATTTGCAGCTGAATAGGATACCATTGTAGTGTAGGTCTCCCCATTTTCTCCCATGTGTGCTTCAACATAACATTCGCATTTGTTCCTAAATCTAGAATTACTTGATCCATCTCATATTCTCCAATCTGCGTGGTTAATCACATTTCTCTTCTCATTCTTGTCTTGTGTTTTTCGATCTTCCTGACTATGTGTGGTTCTCCTGGTGCAATCCCAGCGCATCTATTAATGAGTTCCTGTAACCCTTTCATAGTTTTGCTATCGCGTAGTAACTTCATACATGTTTCCAGGGATGTCATAAGCATGGATGGGTCCATCTCTTGCTCTGGTCTATCTTTGCTTCCTGAAGTGGAGGGCTCGACAAAGCTCTTCTTGGCTTCCATGAAGCTTTCCCGAGCGTGCTCCAAATAAAACTCCGCTTCTTTTGCCAGGGCTTTGCAAACCCAAGTACTATCTTCTGATTGTTTGCCTTTGTCATCTCCCATCGTGATTCCACTTCGGAGCACAATTTTCACATTTGGATCTTCCTCGCGCAGCTTAGACCTCATCATCTGCAGGTTCTAGGTTGGGGGAGGTGGTAGTGCTCCTTTGTTGTGTATCCTAACTATCAACATAGGACAATCTTTGGTCTCATGATCAAACAAGTTGAAATACAAACATTTCGGACGTGTTCGGTTCATACAATCATGGGCATAATGTCTTGGCCCTTTGCAATTGTAGCATATCAACTGTCCACGACCTCTTCCAGGTCCTCTTCCACCTCGGCCTCATCCGCGCCCTTGAAACCCTGTTCGCGCCACTCCTGCATTCTGGTCTAGGGGCTCGATTCGGCCTGAACTCTGTAGGTGGGAGTTCTATCCATCATCAACTCATAGCTCCTACAAGTGCGCTCATGGTGTCCCACCAACCTACAAAAGTTACAGAACAATTGTTGCGAGTTTTGTGTATACTTCTGTAACAAATGGCAGTTGTCTGTAGTTTGTTTTCATCCTATTTAACAAAATGTGCACCACAAAGCAGGTGTCATGCTAGATCCTGCTTGTGCTTCCAGCCTTAATGGCGTTGTTCCCCCTCCCGCGAGGTAATTTGTGAAAACTAGGCAGTGGTCCTTGTCATGACCTTGACCTTTGCATTTTACTCACCACTCATCTTTGCATAGTTCTGGTCGAGCTGTGATGTCCTATTTCAGACTCTGCATCTCTAGACATAAATTCTTCAGCTGCCCGTGGATCCGCTAAACTCCCAAGTTAGGATCCTGCATTAGGGTCTCATGCACCCTCATCATGATTTCTAAGGCCTCTGCCTAGGTCGTTAACTTCTGCCACGATAGCACACTCCTCAGATGTGGCGTTAGCGACGCTACAAACCATTCACGATGTTGTCCATCCTTCAGATTCATATTAGCTTTGCGAATTCTGCATTTTAGTCTCTGATCCAGCTCCCAAGGAGTCTCACCTAGTAGCATCGCGATTTATTTGAATCCAATGATCGACTGTGCTTCAGACTTTGGCCAGATAAATTCTCTATTTATCATTGCTTGGATATCCATGATTCCCGCATTGGGATTATCATTGGAGTGCTTAATATACCAGGTCAGCGCGTGGTCTTGTAGGGCATTAAGCAGTGTTGATTTTTTGATATTATCATCTGCAACTCCTTGTGCTTCCCATATGCCTCTTACAACGAACCAAAATTGGTCTGGATCCTCATTTCCCAATCCCTTAAACACAGGAAACTTTACCGTGCTTGCCATATTGAATCGCGGTGGTGGCAGAGATTGTACGGGTGAAGATGGAGGTGATGGTGGCAAAGCTAGTGGTTGTGTGGGTGGGGGTGGTATTCACGAGATTATTTGCCTTATTAGATGGATCGCACTTCACAGCGATACCTTCACGAGTTATTCCTTGTCCCCTCGCGGAGGTGAAATCAAGGGGCTATTTTCTAGTCCCTTACTTCCTTCGATCCTGTAGGTTTTTCCACTTCACGTAGCCTCGAACATAAAGGTAATTGCATAACCCTCTTTTCACATAATAACATTTTAATCCAAGTATTCAAAGACTTTACGTACTTACCTCACGGTCCTTTGAGAAAGTGTCACTCTACCTCGCTGTAGCTAACCGAGGTGTCAACAACGAACTCAGTAATGAATCCTCCTATAATTCGATCGAGCTAATGATTAACAGTGCACACGATCTTATCGTCTGATGCTTCCAATCTGCGCACTAACTCTGGGATCCACACAATAGGATCGTCAAGTTTCCACCTTCCTTGGCTATTTGCTAGCTTCACGATCCACTCGTACAACTCAGTAGGGAAAGACACAAATAAGATTTCTTGGATCTTTGTGTACATGTAGTAGTCTAACCACGCTTCTTTTGTCAGTCATGGGTTCCTATTCTCTTGTGCCATGAACTCGTGAATTCTTCTGTCCAACCAACCTTCAATTTCCTTCTTAGTTGGATTCTAATGATGCAACATTAGACATCTCTATGTAGATTCCGGTCCTAGCAACGAAACCATTTGTTGGCTTGATGGGGCCTGACCCAGGTTTGGAGTTAATTAGCCAAATAAATCCCTACACTACTGGCCCTTTCGGCATCAAATCGTGGAGAAAAGACTGAAGTCTCACCAGAAGCAGTATGGGGGGATGCTGGAACCAAGTTTCCACACCCTTGAGATGTCTGAGGGGTCAATTTAGTCCAACTATGCCTACCTTTGTGTAGGTTACTTCATGCACTATTCTGACCTGTGAGGCTTTCGCAATCTATTATAATTGTCTGCGTGCAGCCCTAACCAAGGACTAAGGTGCTATCACACTACTATGGCAACGATCTGCGATATTTCCCCAAATTATACTGCATATCTTACTTATCTTTTATAGATGTTAGTTAACTTCACGTAAACAGATACTTTATCTCACATTCACTTAATCAACACAATCATATATGTTTGCGCATCATATAAACAATAGAAATGTAATTCATACCCAATATACTCAATGCATAAAACAAGAAATAAATACACAAAACTGATAGGAAACTTCTCTTTATTAATACTTCAATGTTTACAAACTCGACTAACCCTATGCACACTGCTGCAGGGGTTCGTGCACTTAGCTGCGGACTACTAGGCCTCTACGCACTTAGCTGTAGAGCCTTCTCCTACTCTACGACCCAAAACTAGACTTTACACTTAGATACGACTCAACTTTTCATCCTGTTGTGGTCACCAACAACCCCCCTCTTTGTTTGATATTAGCAATAACACCAAGCAAATGGGGAGCCTTAACAAAAAAAAAAAAAAAAAAAAACATTTTATCAAAATTTTTGTATTTTAACGCCCTAAAGCTGTATCGCATCGCGAGAAGAGAGTGAAACGTTTTCCTATGCGCATAATAAGCTGCAAAGAAGCGACGCGAAATTCATCGCATCACATATATTGTGAAGCGCTCTTAAATGAAAAGCTTAAGGAATCGCCGACGGCCGATATGCGACGTCGCATATCGCAACATCGCATAAGCAGCACACAATGATTGGATGATTAAGTGCGATCTGCGATTTGCGATCTGCGATATTGCGATCTGCGATCTGCGATTTGCGATCTGCGATATTGCGATCTTCGATCTGCGATATTGCGATCTTCGATCTGCGATATTGCGATCTGTGATGAATGCGATCATCAATTCCTGCGATGACACATCTTAACGACACAATCCTCGATACTGCGATGCGAGTCGCAGAAATCACTCATCACGAAATTTCCTCGACATAGTTTTCAAGGAAAGTTGTCTGTAGACCAAAATTGGGCGCGCGCCTTAAAAGAAATTAATAATTGTACGCCAAAGTATCCAAGAAGGATTGTGTTGTGTTTTTCGAAGAGTCAGTTCATTATGAGTGTCATGATTATGCATTCATTAGAGCTTAAAGCTTTCATGTCAATCTTTTCGTCATTACTCTTTTCCTTTGCGTAAACTGTAAGGCAGCAACTAACATAAAGCAATGTGCAGGAAACATCTAAGGAAAAGGGGAAAGCGTCAATACTCGGAGAACAGAGAAGAGATGCCTTCGCAAACGGATGCCGCATGCAGCAGGATCGCGGATTCCAGACTATCACTCAACAGATACTGATGTCAATAGGCAATCCAAAACTCAGAGTCAAAGGCGCACAAAAGCATCATGTTTACAAAAGATCCTGAAGCTTAGACTGGGTAAAGAAAAAAGAAAAACGCTAAAGAGGGAAAACGCACCAGAAAAGCCTGGAACAAAGAACGGAAGCAGTTTTCAATACAGAAAATTGTTCAGAGAGCAAAGTCCCTAACTTATTCAGTCATTCGCAAGGCCGGAAACCGAAATAGCAACAACACAATCAGTTTGAGAGAAATTTGGGTTATGCCAAGTATACACACAGTGAATACACCAAGCCAGAGGAAGATTTTCGAAAATATCTTCTAGTTTGTCAGAAAGCGGTGCCAGCTCTTGTTATTTCTATTTTCATAGCTCAAACGAAAGGAGAAGACAACCAGCCGACTCTTCCCAGGCGAATGTTGCATTGCTTACAGCACTAAGGAGCAAATACATAAACGGTTAGAAATTAGATTCAATTTTTAGAAATAAATTTGCTTTAGTAGAAGGGCGGTCATTTGAAACCGTGTCCTAAATTTATGTAATTAAGATTAATTAGTTAGCAGTATTTAAACCCTTCTCAGGCATTTGGAGAAGGGTCCAGAAATTTGTCAAAAAACTTGTCCTCAGAACATGCACTTTTGCACCCTCGGAGGGGGTTTTTGATGAATGGATGGATCGAGATTTATCAATGTTTGCATTTAATGTCTGCTACTGATGTTGCACTTTTGTACTCTTAGTAGATGTTAGAACAAGTAGAGATAAATCGTTATTTCTTGAAGCTTATGAGTGGAACCAGTCATAAATGGTACTTTTATCTCTTGACCAATTTCTGCTTATATTCTTAAAGTGATATGCAGTTTTCAGTTGTTTATATGTTAATGCATGAATATGTGGGTTACCATTTGGCACTTCTGTACGGTGGAGTCATTTATTTGTGTTTGATATATGAATAACTTATTATGCGATATGCTGTTCACAACTGTTTTGCTTAACTTTTTATGCAGAATGGTTTATCTTAATTGATTTCTATTCTTATGATAGATGAATGATCTTTATTACCAGTTATTGTTCGAAATCTCTTTAGATCGCATAATAGAAGAAATACACCCCGGGTTAGCGTAGATTAGATGTGTTGTTTCTTATTAGATTACAATAGCATAGAGTTAGTTTAGAAGTTTGAATTAAATTAGCTTTAAATACTCCTAGATCAGCATCATCCAACTCTACACACACACACACCCCTTAGATTGGGAAACTGGTCCCATTATCCCCAGTCGGACCCGCTATACCAAACGGATAAGGAGCTGCCAACCAAGGTCCGGACCGGGTGGGTATCCCCCTTGTTGTCGACCCGATTTTCGGGGCTTCAACATATTTGGCGCTAGAAGGAGGGCCCGAACTATGAATGGCACCTAAATCAAAATCTAAATACCATTCTGAGAGTAAATCGCCCTCATCAACTCCCCCGACTTCCCCAGTACGTTTAAATCTAGAGTCAGAAGTCGCTCGAGTATCAACCGCTGCTACATACCCTAATATTTCAGACCAATTTATCATTGAACCCCCTGAAGTTCAAACTCTGATTCGTAAACTCCAAGGATTTTCTATTTTTACTCAGAGGTCTAATAAATCTCAAAGCAGCGTGACTTCGCAGTACAATCCTGCTCATCCCCTGACCAGATTAAAGAGTGAAAAATTTGGCATCCAGCCAACTGAATTCCCTCTCCCCACTAGGAAAAGAGCAAGGAAAACACCACCAGAGTCTGACAGTGAGACTCTTTCATCCACGTCGTCCATTTCAACTCCCTCACCGCGAAGTCAGCCACCCACATCTTCATTCCAAACCACTCATCCATCTTCCACAACCCCTCCTCTTCAATCATCAAAGATCATAATATCTTCATCTTCCCAGCATCAGGGATCATCCTCTGCACTTTCACTTACTAGCAGCTCAACGATGGCCCAGTCTCCATGGAACAATCCTGGGGCAGTTTTAATGCCTCCACCCCTGAGCCAAATACCGGCCCATCCTGAGAAATGGCTACCCAAGATCAATCTAGAAGCAGGCATGTTAGCTGAAGAGCATATTAATAATTTCATGCTTTCTGTTAATCTCAACGGAGTTACCAACGAGGATGCTGTCGTCCGGCTTTTTCCCTACACGATGCAAGGAACAGCCGGGTCATGGTACTTTTCATTACCTTCCGGGTCTATCACAAGTTGGGACATTTTTCAAAGTCAATTCCTTACCAAGTTTGGTGATGACAGATCAACGGCGACGTTGATCAATGACCTATCCAATCTTAAAGCCGAGGCTAGAGAACCCATCAAAGATTTCAATTTACGGTTCAATAAAATCCTCAACAAAATTCCCGTTGCTTCCCAGCCCAGCGAAGAAGTGAGATGTGAATGGTATATTACGGCCTTACCATCAAACTTGGCAATCTTCATGGATAGGGCAAATAAGACAACCTTAGTTGAAAACTTGACAGAGGCGATAGCAGTAGAGAAACGTGTAGTAGCCCTGGAAAAAAGATCTGTGATAGAGGAACGCAAATCTAAGAAAGTCTCCTACAAGGAAGACCCCAAGAAGAAACAAACGAAATATCCTTTCGATTTGGAAGGATTACAAAAAGTGTTAAAAACCATGTCCAATGAGATGATTGACATAAAAAAACAAGTAGCAGAAACTTCTTCAAAAAGGCCCTATAGAGGTTTTAAAAGAAATCCTTCAATGGATGTGAAACCACCCAACGCTATCTCAAACGTCGAATCCTAAGAAGAGGGAGAAGAAGAGAATACCACTGAAGGGCAGACCGATGACGAAGAAGTTGTGGAACTACAAGGAATGTGGGATTTAATCCTCCCACAAGAAGAAGATCAAGAAGAATTTCTGGTTAGCACACGAAGAAAAAATCAACTTGATCCTCCCCAAACTACCCCTAAGCAGAAGGGCGCAAGCCCTGCAGCAAAAGATAAAGTCACAACAAAGAAAACGACCGCTAAAGCGACTCAATCTAGCCCAGTCCAATCAGATCAAACACCTCCATCAAGAACACTCATTGTGTCGGATGAAATGGAGTACAACATTATTGATGACATGAAAAAGACTAGGGCTAATATCACTCTTTATGAGTTGAGAAAATTGAAACATCAACAGAAGATAATGATGAAAGAATTACATGCCGTGCCTACTACATCTTTGCCTACAGCTGTAGCTTCTCACAACATGGGAAGACCTCCAACCAACACGATCAATAAGGTTGACCCAAATGACATCGCCTTGATTGGAGGAAGATCAAGATCTCACACTCCCCCTTTTCTTCTCACTTATGAAATTTTCAACAAAAACGTGCATAATTGTTTGGTAGATTCTGGTGCTTCAACGAATATTTTACCCAGATCAATATGTGCCAAGTTGAATGTTCAACCACAAAAATCCGCAGTGCGCATAGTTCAACTTGATCGATCTCAAGTCGAAGTGATTGGTGAACTTAATCAAGTGACCATAAGATTGTCGTCTAACCCGAAGGTATGTCAGGTTATTGACATTCTAGTAGCTGATATCCCTGAATTCTATGGTTTAATTCTTAGCAGGGATTGGTCCGAAAAAGTCCATGGATACTTCTCAACCGACTAGACGCACATGTGGTTACCCTACAATGGTAAACCGAATCAAATAAAGGTTGAACGAGAGTTACACCAGAAATACATAGTGACGGAATTGGAGGGAGAAAATGAAGTAATAGCATACAACAGCAGTATCATAGGAAATTACTCGGTAGATTCTTTCCTCGGCAATTTCAATGCTCATACCTCACCTTACTTAGAAAATTCAGTTTTGTCCCAAGTCGAAAATTTTTCCCAAACTGATAATTCAAAATGTGTTAATTTTTTAGATAACCCTGTAAATACATCTTTGTTTTGGAAATTATATTTTGATGGCTCTAAATCTAACGAGGGAGCAGGAGCAGGATGCGTTCTGATTAGCCCAGACGGAAATAAAACCATGCTTATGTGCAGACTTGAATTCGATTGCACAAACAATACAACGGAATACGAGGCCTTGGTGCAAGGCCTATACAAAGCAATCGGATTGAACGTTAAGTACCTTCAAGTCTTCGGAGACTCTGAGATTGTCGTCAAACAGGTACGTAACGCCATACATTGCCTATCAGGTCATTTGAAACACTATCAATCTTTAGTACAAGATCTAACTGCACATTTCATAGCATTCAATATTTCGTCAATCCCAAGACTCCAAAATGCGAGTGCAGACCTGTTAGCTAACGTGGCCTCTAGACTTATTCCCTCCGAAGATTTTAGTCTAGATAGATTCTCAATAGAATTAATCTTTAGATCGTCCATCCCTGACAACATTACAAACTGGAGAGTATTCAATGACGATCCTGACATTGTAAATTTCCTCACTTCTGAAGGATCCTATTCAAATCAGATAATTGACGAAGACCATCATGATCACCAAATACAACAAAATAGCACTGATAATGCTATACCTAAATCGGTGGTTAAGTTAGAAGACTTATATGATTTGAAAAGTCGGTTTAAAAGGTCTACCCATTCTAAGCTCTACAGTTCGACTCTAAACTACGAATTAGTAAACCTAGGAACCGATGATAAACCACAAAACGTTAATCTAGGCCACGACCTAGCCCCTGAAGAAAAATTAGCGTATATCCGTCTTTTGAGACAATACAAAAACGTTTTTTCCTGGAATTACGATGGGCTGAAGACATACGACACTTCTATCATTCAACATACTATCCCTATGATTGACAATGAAAGACCTGTCCAACAGAAACTCAGGAAAATCCACCCCAATTTAGAAAATCAGAAAAAAACTAAGCTAAATAAGTTGTTGAGAGCCAAAATAATTTTCCTCGTCAGACATTCCAAATGGGTCTCCAATATGGTACCCGTTAGAAAGAAAAACGGAGATATTAGAATTTGCATCGATTTCCGGAATCTCAACAAAGCCTGTCAAAAAGACAATTTTCCCCTCCCACCTATGGAGCAGATATTACAGGCAGTAGCAGGCTTAGAATTAATGTCTTTTTTGGATGGATTTTCAAGATACAATCAAGTGCTGGTACATCCCGATGATCAGTTAAAAACCACATTCCGAACTAAATGGGGCACATACGCATATTGGAAGATGCCATTTGGTTTGATCAATGCCGGCGCTACATTTCAGAGAGCCATGGACATCACATTCAAAGGTTTAGTCAATAAATCTGTAGTGATTTACCTGGATGATATAACAGTGTACTCCAAGAAGCGAAGCGACCATCTCAAAGACTTGAAACAAATATTTCAACGATGTTTAAGGTATGGGATTTCACTTAACCCAAAGAAATCTTTTTTCGCATTAAGTGAAGGAAAACTTCTAGGATTCATAGTGTCAAAATCTGGTATTCACATTGAACCTGACAGAATCAAAGAAATTTCTGAAATATCCATGCCTCATAACAAAAAAGCCATGCAATCTTTCCTTGGTCAAATCAACTTTGTGAAGAGATTTGTCCCAGATTTTTCACGTATTGTTTCTCCTATGCAAAATATGATTAAAAAGAATTCAAATTTTAAATGGGGTCAAGATGAGCATGAAGCATTCAACTTGATCAAACAAGCTATCATTAACGCTCCATCTTTAGCAACCCTGAATTTTTCAGAATCTTTTACCTTATACACATTTGCCTCATAGAAATCTTATGCCGCGATTCTAACTCAAGCAAATCAAGAGAAAGCGGAAGCTCCAATCGCATTTTTTAGCTCGAATTTACAAGGTGCTGAACTCAACTATTCAGACGTGGAGAAACATGCATATGCTGTTTTCAAAGCGATCAAATATTTCAGACCTTTCTTACTTAGAGCCCATACTAAGGTCATAGTACCGTTTCCAGCAGTAAGAAACCTTCTGATATAGAAGGATGTGGGCGAAAAAAGAGAAAATTGGATCATCGCTTTACAAGAATACGATCTTGAGATCAAACCAGCAAACATTGTAAGAGGTCAAGGCTTCTGCAAAATGTTGGCTGGAGCATCGCAAATTCCTGAGAACTCATCTGAAGAGGTACATACGTATGAGGTAAGCCTAAACGACGCAGAACCATTATATGCTGACACCATTTATTATCTTAATAACGGGTATGCTCCATCACACCTGGATCACACCAAGAAAAGAGCTCTGAGATTGAAAGCTAAACAATACCAGTTCATAAATGATGTTTTGTTTAAAAGGAATTACGATTCTGTGCTTCTTAGGTGTCTTGAGAAAACTGAAGCCGAAAAGGTTTTGCAGGAACTCCACGATGGACCAGCAGGAGGACAATATGCTGGAGATGCTACTGCACATAAAATCTTACGTACAGGATATTATTGGCCCACGCTGTTCAAAGACTCACACAGTTACGTGAGGAAATGCCAAGTCTGCCAGACTGCTGCAGGGAAACAAAAGAAACCGTCCATGCCACTACAGCCGGTTAACATCGAGCAACCATTCAGTCAGTGGGGCTTGGACATAATAGGTGAGATCGTTCCTCACTCTTCTAAGCAGCATAGGTACATCCTCACGGCAACAGATTATTTTACTAAATGGGTAGAAGAAGTTCCTCTCAAGACATCTAATTCTGAAAACATTATCGAATTCATAGATCAATTTATAATCACTAGGTTTGGATTGCCAATGGCCTTAATGTTTGATAATGCTTCATACTTTTCTGGAAATACAATGACTGAGTTTGCACTTAAAAGAGGGTTCAAACTGAAATATTCAGCCAACTACTATCCGCAAGGTAATGGACTGGCTGAATCGACAAATAAAAACCTGATCAGGATTATTAAAAGAACAGTCGACCAGAACCAAAAGAATTGGCACAAAGCGTTGGTAAATGCTTTATGGGCAGATAGAATAACGAAGAAAGCTTCAATCGACACTTCTCCCTTTAATTTAGTTTATGGGAAAGAAGTGGTTCTTCCAACTCACTTAGTCATCCCCTCTTTGTCTTTAGGACAACACATTGATGAGGTATCTACCTCCTCCATACAACTAAGACAAATGGAAATAATTAAATTAGAAGAATGACGAGAACAAGATAAGAAAACCCATGCCCATCACCAAGCGCTGATAAAATCCTCTTTTGACTCAAGCATAATGACCATAAATTTTTTTCATATGGGAGATTTAGTTTTGAAATGGGATAAGGCTCATGAAGAAAAGGGCAAACATACAAAATTTCAGAAACTGTGGCTTGGTCCTTTTCAGATTGTAGAAGTCATAGGCCCATCAACGTTTGTATTGCAGGATTTGGCAGGTAGAAGAGATTCTTTGCCTATTAATGGACAGATTCTTAAAATATATTTTCCATAGAAGATCACTCTTCTATTTTTGTAGGATAGTTTTAGTTTTTATTTGTTTTTCTCTTTCTTATAAATAAAACCAGTTCTAGATGGTCACTAAAAGGGTTCATGAAAAAGACACCAATTCTATATCAGATTTTGAGCTTTTTCGCTTGTACAAGTAGCAAAAATTTTCGAAAAATCTGATCTTTATTATTGACAAGTAGAGTTAACTTTAGCCTAAAGATGATACTAGTTTCAACTTCAAAAATTTGATGAAAGCAACCTTTGGTAAAAAATTGTTTTTATATCAACACAATGAAAGGTATCAATAATAAAATAAATATTCTCTGTAAAGCTGCTGTTTTCAAACTCTATTATTGTCGTCCAGAGCTTTCTTAAGGAAAAACAATGACTTCCTCCCTGCTAAAGGAAATCACAGCATTCAGAGGAACAATCCGAGAAAACACTATATCTCAAAGAATAAGAGGTCTCATCACGAGTCGGCTTATCATGATCACAGATATTATAACTTGCTGACTTTGCCAATACTGTGTACCAAAACAGGGCAACGACTCAAGATTGTTGCAATCAAAAGACAAGGGGTCTCATCACGAGCCAGCTTGTTCAGCAAAAGTGTAAATCAAGTGAATGACTGTGTCATAATTTGGCCACCAAACCAAGACATTGTTCTTTAGAGAATAAAAAAGGAAAAAGTGTCAAAAAGGGTTTTTCTCTGAAAAGTTGTAAATAACCTCAAGCAGGATAAAGGATCATTGCTGGGTAATAAGTAACCCTGTCGAGGCTATGGACGCTTGCGGGCAGCAGAGGCTCTACCTATGACAAACGAGCATATTTTAAAAAGCCAGCACGCAGAGAAGACCTTATTTTATCTTTAAAAGACCAAGTAATGTCTGGTGTGAATACAAGAACTAAGCCTGAGGAAACAAACAATTGGAATATGAAAAGGTTGAGACAAAGTATCATTGATAGGATAAGACGTAATGTACTCTATCTGTCCATAACAAACTTTAGACATATGAAAATTTTTCTGCTTCGGAAGTCGAAATTCAATAGAAAAGCAGAGATAACTGGTTCTTCACAGTGAATCGCCATTGTTGTGGTCACCAACAACCCCCATCTTTGTTTGATATTAGCAATAACACCAAGCAAATGGGGACCCTTAACAAAAAATCCAAAAAAAAAACATTTTATCAAAATTTTTGTATTTTAACTCCCTAATGCTGTATCGCATCGCGAGAAGAGAGTGAAACGTTTTCCTATGCGCATAATAAGCTGCGAAGAAGCGACGCGAAATTCATCGCATTGCATATATTGTGAACCGCTCTTAAATGAAAAGATTAAGGAATCGCCGACGGCCGATATGCGACGTCGCATATCGCAACATCGCATAAGCAGCACACAATGATTGGATGATTAAGTGCGATCTGCGATTTGCGATTTGTGATGAATGTGATCATCAATTCCTGCGATGACACATCTTGACGACACAATCCTCGATACTGCGATGCGAGTCGCAGAAATCACTCATCGCGAAATTTCCTCGACATAGTGTTCAAGGAAAGCTGTCTGTAGACCAAAATTGGGCACGCGCCTTAAAAGAAATTAATAATTGTACGCCAAAGTATCTAGGAAGGATTGTGTTGTGTTTTTCGAAGAGTTAGTTCATTATGAGTGTCATGATTATGCATTCATTAGAGCTTAAAGCTTTCATGTCAATCTTTTCGTCATTACTCTTTTCCTTTGCGTAAACTGTAAGGCAGCAACTAACATAAAGCAATGTGCATGAAACATCTAAGGAAAAGGGGAAAGCGTCAATACTCGGAGAACAGAGAAGAGATGCCTTCGCAAACGGATGCCGCATGCAGTAGGACCGTGGATTCCAGACTATCACTCAACAGATACTGATGTCAATAGGCCATCCAAAACTCAGAGTCAAAGGCGCACAAAAGCAGCATGTTTACAAAAGATCCTGAAGCTTAGACTGGGTAAAGTAAAAAGAAAAACGCTAAAGAGGGAAAACGCACTAGAAAAGCCTGGAACAAAGAACGAAAGAATTTTTCAATACAGAAAATTGTTCAGAGAGCAAAGTCCCTAACTTATTCAGTCATTCGCAAGGCCGGAAACCGAAATAGCAACAACACAATCAGTTTGAGAGAAATTTGGGTTATGCCAAGTATACACACAGTGAATACACCAAGCCAGAGGAAGATTTTCGAAAATATCTTCTAGTTTGTCAGAAAGCGGTGCCAGCTCTTGTTATTTCTATTTTCATAGCTCAAACGAAAGGAGAAGACAACCAGCTGACTCTTCCCAGGCGAATGTTACATTTCTTACAGCACTAAGGAGCAAATACAGAAATGGTTAGAAATTAGATTCAATTTTTAGAAATAAATTTGCTTTAGTAGAAGGGCGGTCATTTGAAACCGTGTCCTAAATTTATGTAATTAAGATTAATTAGTTAGTAGTATTTAAACCCTTCTCAGGCATTTGGAGAAGGGTCCAGAAATTTGTCAAAAAACTTGTCCTCAGAACATGCACTTTTGCACCCTCGGAGGGGGTTTTTGATGAATGGATGGATCGAGATTTATCAATGTTTGCATTTAATGTCTGCTACTGATGTTGCACTTTTGTACTCTTAGTAGATGTTAGAACAAGTAGAGATAAATCGTTATTGCTTGAAGCTTATGAGTGGAACCAGTCATAAATGGTACTTTTATCTCTTGACCAATTTCTGCTTATATTCTTAAAGTGATATGCAGTTTTCAATTGTTTATATGTTAATGCATGAATATGTGGGTTACCATTTGGCACTTCTGTACGGTGGAGTCATTTATTTGTGTTTGATATATGAATAACTTATTATGCGATATGTTGTTCACAACTGTTTTGCTTAACTTTTTATGCAAAATGGTTTATCTTAATTGATTTCTATTCTTATGATAGCTGAATGATCTTTATTACCAGTTATTGTTCGAAATCTCTTTAGATCGCATAATAGAAGAAATACACCCCGGGTTAGCATAGATTAGATGTGTTGTTTCTTATTAGATTACAATAGCATAGAGTTAGTTTAGAAGTTTGAATTAAATTAGCTTTAAGTACTCCTAGATCAGCATCATCCAACTCTACACACACACACACCCCTTAGATTGGGAAACTAGTCCCATTATCCCCAGTCGGACCCGCTATACCAAACGGATAAGGAGCTGCCAACCAAGGTCCGGACCGGGTGGGCATCCCCCTTGTTGTCGACTCAATTTTCGGGGCTTCAACACATCCATAGACCTCTTAGATTCCTTCGTTTCAACTTAGAGCCTTGCTCTACTTATACAATCCCATGGTCCATGGACCATGGGTAGATCTCTATAGCTGAGATTATATTACAAAATTGAGGGCGGAAAACCCTATGACTCTTTACAACTTTGCACTCCGCACCCACAAAATGTGGAGTCTTTACATCGGATTTACAACTTTTAACCAAAATCTAGGCTCTAAGCCTCAAAACTTCCCTTGGGGGATCCTACACCCAACAACGATCCAAACCGGATTCAACTCAGCATAAACGAAAAACTACGGACTGATTCCTGTAGGAAGACAATTTTCTCACACGCGGGATAACAATTCCACGCTGGTAATAGTCTTCACACAGCTTATATCTCCTGATAATAGATCACCTAAGGTGGCAGATCATCTCTCCACACAAATGATTCGACCCGATCCACATATATTTTCACATGTTGGCATGGCTAATCCTCACTGATTTGACCAGATCGTGACCTACATGATGCTACAACCACTACACGGGTCCTACAACCTCAATGCCAGTCAATGGCTCATAGTAGATTCCCTCAGTCCTACAGGTCCTAAACTACTTTCTTCCATGAGTTTGCTTACTCACCATTTAGTGATAAACCTAGTCATAAACCCAAGAATCACCTTATGCTCCGATACCATGATAAAACCAAGGGGAGGCAGAATATGAGATAAATTCAAGAGGTTCTCCAGGTGAGTCACTTGGAGAATGCCAAAGCACTCAACACAATGTATTCATTCAATCAAAGTCTCTTACATATAAACTCACACATTAGTTGGGCGGTTTGAACCACTCCCTAAATAATAGGATCCTTGCTCTAAATAGAGGATCTCAATCTTAACAACTAAATACATTAATATAGAAAATACTAGATTTCTCAATTAACTTCAACATCCTCATGGGGCGATCCAGTGTTTGACACAATGGGATATTATTCACTCCACTGGGTTTCAAATCTCATGAGAGACATCTTTGGCCCATTGTAATAAGGCTCAAGAAGTAGGCTCCCCCACCTTCATGGAGTTTCCACTCTTATTATCATAAATTCTTGATATAAATTACCAATTCACCACACACATATATATACTTTGTTTGTCTTCTTTCCCATGTTATAAATGACACACTATACTATATACCAACATAGAACACTTAATACTAAAAATGAGCTATATAATAACACTTTATAAATAATAAGAATTTCTTTAAATACATTCATATATACACCAATGATGTATTTATTTTTACAACTATTTTATATATACATATATAATCTCTTCCAATATATATATATATAGATATATAGATAATATTTCAATTATATTATTCTATATAATTATAACATAAAAATATTTATTAATAAAAATAATTTATATTATTTAGTTATTTATTCAAACATAGTAAAAAGTAGTCGAAAGTTTATTATAGCATAGAGATATTAGTTAATATTAACAAATTTGTGAGGGATATTATTTATGAATTTTACAAATTATTTAAATGGAATATATATATTTTGGTTTGTTAAGTTGTGTGAGTTTCGAGATGATTGCACATTTAATTTTTGGCTTGAGAAATTATAATTGAGATACATCTTAGTCGTCAAAATCATGAGGGGATCACACATGTCCTGGGTCACAACAACCTTTAACATGGCTAGATTTTTGCACACTAAGTTTTGAACTGGTGACCTTCACATTAAGGAGTGCCTTAACAATACACCCCATTACCATCAATTCTACACCGTGTGGGCATACATGTTTTTTAAATTGTTAAAGATATTTAATTAATTTAAAAGTAAAAATTTTAGGTTTATTACTATTATTAAAATTAACGTTATTAGTAATTATAATTATAATTATATATGATAATGATTAAGATCCACTAAAACATATATGGTTTATCAGACCTTAAAAAGGTAAGAGATTAAATAAACTTCTTTAACATTTTATTTCTATGCTAAAGAAGAAGTGAGAGACTGTTCCCATATCACCATAGCTTTGTTGACTTTAAAGGTCAAGAAGGTTGGTAACGTGACAAATATTTTGAAAATTAAATTGACTATGAGTATAAGATGGACAATCTAAGAGAAATCATTTTTCATCTTCAACCCTCTTAGGATCACATATGTGACAAACTCTTTCATCCCATGGCATTTTGGGAATTGACCAATGCTCGGTTTCACTATGAAGATCTTTAGAATTAGTTATTATCTTGGAAATGTTCATTTTCTTCTCAACATTAGTAAGACATAAACATGATTTTGGTTTTCAAGATTGGGGTTGATCACCTCCTTATAATGTCTTAGTTTCCTTTTTACCTCTAGCTCTTGATTTCCCTACAATTTCTCCTTAAATTTGTAAGGAATAATATTTTTTATATTATCTGAATTTTGCAAGATGATCTCCTCCTTTATTCCCCAATGGTCCAACCAAGATTGGGCATCCTTATGAAGCCCCTTCTTGAGTCAAAGGTGAAGGTTTTGGCTAGAGTTAGAAGAAATTTTAGGAAAACTCTTAGTGTCGATGCTGTATAACTTCTTCTTATACATAAGATACCTAGTCATAACCATGCGTTTAATGGAAAAAAGACTTGTTTCAATTGAGAGAATAGGGAAGGGAGCATTCCCTTTAATATTGAGGTTGTAGGCTATAAATTTCTTTTGGATTTGTTCAATCTTCCTCCACAACATTATGGATAAACCACAACATCAAACCTTACATATATATAAAATATTAGGAGTGGAAAGTGTCTCAAAGAGGAGTTTTTTTTAATCCCAAATATAAGGATTTTTCGACTTGTAATTGTTTTCAAACCCATAGTAGCTTTCCAACCTCTATTTTCCTTTTCTCAATTCTATAATTCCAATTGGGCTTATGATGGATGCAAATTAGCAGATATTTGTATGAAGGAACTTCCTCCAAGGATCTATTGTCATAGATGAAGGTATCATAGGGGACATTTTTTGGATTTAATTATATGGCTTTAGTTTGTCGGTGTTAACAATCATACCCTCTTGGAGCATAAATCTTGTAGGATTTTGAGTTGCTTGCTAAGGTCCTAATATATCCTTTCCAAAAAATCAATATTGTCACCATAAAGGATAAGAGTTATGACCATACTAGTGAGTGTGGGGCCAATACAACCTGCATCTTCCAAACACTCTTCTAGCTTAACAAAGTGTATGCTCAAAAGGGTAGGGGATAAGAGACACCCTTACTTGATCCCAATATTGCATTTAGTTTCTTTTTTACCAACCCTTAGTGGTCCTAATATTGGTAATAACATTCTCGTACAACATTGTTGTAACAATCCTCAACTCAGAAGGAACCATTATCTTTTCTAGCCTCTTCGATAACTTTGGTTTAGGAATGATTTCAAAAGCATTTCTAAATTCAACAAAACAATAGATGAGATCAATTTTATTATTGTGGGATTCCTTTGCAATTATTCTAAGAGTAACAAGATGGTCCATGGCTAATTGATATATCCTAAATGTAGCTTGGCCTTTTAGATATTTTACCATGGCTTTAAAGAAAAGGCTAATCTTCTTTTCCAAAATAAGTCCATACAACTTGGCTTGGTCCTATAATTACATGGAATGCTTTTATCCCCACTCTTAAACATAGGTACAATAATGATTTGCATCCATTGCTTAGGGATGTTATGCTTCAATTCCAAAATAAATATCTTGTGTATGTGTGTGATGAGGATAGGTTCTCCCATTCAAATAAATTCAACTTGGTAGCCTTCAATGTCCTTAGCTTTCCTACTAGCAAGTTGGTTAACCCCAAACTTAATGTCTTCTAAAGAAAATATATCACGCTCTACAGGGCCCCTCAAAATGACGTCCAAGGTATTAGCAGACTCATAAATAATTTTAAGGTAAATATTTCAGTTCTTGGATGGAATCAAATGATTTTCTTTCACCTTACAAATCAAATTTTTCCTCCAAAACTTTCTAAGGTAAGACTTAGGGAGGTGTAATGACTTCTTCTTCTTTTTATTTTTTTAATAAGAGATTTCTACATATTTATTCAATTAGGTTTATATGTTTCCTTATGAGCATCCCTAATTTCTTTTCTAGAAATTTTACAATCATTATCATACCAAGTGTTATATTATTACTTTTATATGACACCTCGACAAAGAACTTACTAATGGTAGTGGAGAGGGTTGTAATAAAATTATGATAGAGGTTTTCAATGTTATCTTTATAAGTTAAGAGGTGTAAATCCCTAAAATGAGAAACAATTGGAAAAGTTAAGAGAAATTTGAGGTCTAAAATGGGCCTCTTAAGGAATATTATAAAACAATAGTGGAAATAATAAAATAAGATTATACTACATCATCAAAGTTTAGAGGGAAAAAAGAAAAAACTACTTTTTCAACTTATCTCCCTATAGTTTTACTTAAATTTTGAGTAGGAGCACTCGTTGGATGCAAAATTTAATTTCTCAGCCTAGGAGTACCCATTTTTGCATACTTTTGATGGACCCTACTACATGAAAAATGAGAAATACATGAAAAATTGTGATTGCAATCACGTTTTTCATGTAGCAAGGTCCATTGGAAGTATACAGCATGGGTACTCGTTGGATGAGGAATTAAATTCTGCATCCAACAAGTGCTCCCACTCGAAATTTGAGTAAAGTTGTAGAGAGATAAGTTGAAAATACGAGTTGAAAAAATAGTTTTTAATTTTTTAATTTTTACTTTTTAATCCTTTTAGTTTTTTAGTCCAAAAATGGTGAATCATCTCCCATTGTTGATATCATCATCTTGAATTCTATTGGTTCTTACAAAATTGATTTTGGTTGTACATTTTTGTTTTGAGACCCATTTTAGACCTCAAAATTTCTGTAATGATCCTCTAAGAAGAGATCGATTTTAGTTTTGTCAAAAGGCAAGTGCCTTAGACTCTCACAATTCTCATGCACTTGCTTGTTTTGCATTACAATGTTTAGAGTTAAGGTTAAAGATTTATGATTAGAGTCAGGTTTATGGCCATTTAAGAGGTCAAAGTTTACAATTTGGTAGGAAACACAAATATTACATAATCTACAACACTACTTCGAAGCATATGAATACAAGTCATCTAGTGGGAGTTTGGCCATTTGATTATGCCACTACAAATTGTCCGGTCATGAGAACTACATAGTTTCGCTAATTCATACCAAATAAATTCTCAATTAAATCAATATTATTTTTATTATTAAGAAATATTATATATATAATTATATATATTCCTGATGTGATTTCTACCAAAAGTATTCCTAAATATATAATTATCATATAAAAATTTAATATCATAGTAACTTGTTTTATTATTTGTTTTAATTTTTTTAATATAAATATTTATTTTCCTAACTATAAATTATATTTAAAAAGTGTGAAATCTTTTAAATATATATATTTTTAAACTTAATATTACATATTATTAAAAGTTAAAGATGATATTTTATGCCATATAAAGATCTTTTAACCAAAAAAAAGGAGAGATTTACTTATATATTATTTTTAAAAAAATGATAGCATTTTGCCATTTATTTGTAAACTTTCATGCTTTTTAACTCGAAACGACTTTTTTAAATGATTGATTTTAAGTATATTATTATTTTTCTACATTTAACATAAGGTACTAATTGGGATTTTTAAATGACACTAACTTCCATGGTTGAGCATGGTTTGTGATATACTTGAGACACAAATTTAAGATAAAGTTTTTGGTGATCACAAAAATATATAGAACAAATCCTATGTTATACAACAACTAACATACTATAGTAATTAAGAGTTATAATGACACTAACTACCATGAGCAAGCATGTTTTATGAAATACAAAGCCAAGTTGTAGTTCCAGTAACCATATGGGCACATAGAAATAATCATTTCTTATAGTGATATCCAAAAATGATCAATGTCAAAAAATTACGTTGTGATTTTTAACACTTCTAAATTCTCAAAAAATCATTTAAAATTAAAAAATTATATTTATTATTAATTTTTAATGAAATTATAATTTATTTAATTAGTATTTACTTAATTTTTCAAAAATAATGATTTTACTAACATTTTAAAATAAAGCATACACTTGTATTATGGTTAATTGTTAACTATAATATAAATATTTTTACAATTAAAATATGGCACAGTGTAAATATTTTATGGTTTTTTTAATTGAAATTTCACAATACAATTTTTGGTGAGAATGTAGTTTTTTATTGTTTAAATTGTGTTTTTGACGTGTCTAGAAAACTCCTAGAACACTGAAATTGTGCAAAATACACCACTCAAACTTATATTTCCAACCAATTTATTCTAGATTTCATACAAAAAATGCTAAAATATACAACAATAAACTATATTAAAACAATGTAAAATTAATAATAAACATTGAAATTGTAACAAAAAGATTTTTAATTTGAATATCTTGTTAATAAATGCTATACATTTAATATATTATATTATATTGGATAAAAGATATATTATATTTTGTTATATACCTAGGGGGGATAATATGGGGTACCAAGGGAGGTACCCAAGGTAATAATGTAATAATGGGATGGGCCATAGTAATAAATAAGGTGGTTAACCCATGTCATGTAAGGGACCACAAGTAATTAATAATAATGTAATGGGCCCATGGTATTAGTTGATGGTATGAGGAAACCATGGTAATGATGCATGGTATTGTATGTATGAGGCCTATATAGAGGCTAGAGATTCCACATGGAGGATATGAAGAGAAGTATTCGTGTATGAACAGGCATATGGCTTGGGGAGTGTTCTCCTTCCTTAAGGAGTGAATGTATGGTGTTGCCCTACCATAAGGGTTTGATCAATAAAGTGAATCATTTCTATCTATTTCTATCTTGTTATTCTTGGGTTATTTCTATTATCATAATATCTTTTGGATCAGATCTATTATCATAATATTTGTGTTCTTCCCATGTTTCGGGGACGAAACATGCTTAGGGGGGTGGAATGTTATATACCTAGGGGGATAATATGGGGTACCTGGGGGATAATAAAGAAGCATTTCTATCTATTTTGATCTTGTTATTCTTGGGTTATTTCTATTATCATATATTTCTGGGTTAGATCTACAACATATTTCTAAATTGATCTTAATTGCATATTTGCTTATTATTTGACTAATTTTTAACTAAAAAAACAACAAACTAAGATTGACATATTCTAAAAATACCAGGTTACATCCAATGATATTGGCTTGATATAAATTCTAATTTATCACCATTCGGAATTGGTTAGCCCCATTCACATGGGATAGACCTTTGTGCAACATGGTTGAATATAGAGTAACACAATTCACCAAATTTATTAAATGTTGCTAGCCCACTTTCACATCGACTGGTTCAGAATTCAGAATTCCACAATAGCCTAAGTTAACATGAGATGCAAAGTTTGACAACAACCTAAGTTACTCAGCAATGAGAAGAGTTTTAAAATAATACATAAGGTACAAATTATTTAATAATAATGATACATGGTATTTAAGAGTATTTAATTTATATGTACATAGTACTATTAAAGTGTCAATTGGAGTTTATTGACGAGTCGAAATGTACTGCCAACGATTAAGGGGTCTTCCCGGCGTGAAGTCCCAATTAGACCTCACACCGTTTGGGATAGGAGTCCCATCCGGTATGTGGGCCCGACTGCCACCATGAATGTTTTTGCTCTTGGTTATCAAATGATAAGGTGTCAGAGTGGGACAAGAATGAAATGCTCAGGCAGTGAAACAAAATCATCCAAAGATTGACAAATTGCAAAAAGAGGGACAACAAGTCTCAACAATAATAAGAAAAGATATACCATGAAGGGGATTAATGATCTAAAACCCCATCAGACATAATAAACATGAACATGCTAGAAGTCAATTGTAAAGTAGTTCACAATAGGTCACCGACATGGCAAGGAACAAGTAGACACAGATTCAAAAGTAAAACATACATGCAACCACTATGTATCAGTCCATAACATATTTCGTAGATCAAAGCACACATGCAAATATGGTGAAGTAATAGAAAATTAAGACAACCACCATGAGTAAGCATGGGAATCAGTGCCAAAGATAAAGAACATCTTATTGCTATCGCCGCAACTTCAAATATGTATCATGCAATTGGTCAAAACTCAATAGTAGCACATGGGTTGTTCATACCATTGTTTGATGCCAAAAACCTAGCCCCACCGCAAATCCACTCTACTAGAAGCCAAGAGCTGAGTGGTTCTATATCTCAAGCATAAATAAGTTATCTATCTTGGCCTCAACTCAAGTGCTAAAGTCCCTTCTAAATGAGGCTTGAGGGAACATTTATAGAGATGAGGTGACTGTTCACCTACCATGACCCTTGGCCTTCCCTCATGACCTTTCGGCTACCCTCATGACTCTTGAGATTACCCACTTCTTTCTCAGGCCAAAATGATTGTTACATGCCCACATCAGCCCTAAAATAGTAACTAATATAATGGTGGGTGATATTTATATTATTATGAAGGAGAGAGAGGGCAGGATGTAGAGGGTTATTTTAAACCCTAGAATGCTTGTTTCCCATATGTCGCAATGATGCAGATGCTTGGTCCTTGAACCGACTTGTTCTCTTGCCACTGTGGTTTGCTTGCATTCATCAATCCTCTGGTGATGTGCCTTGGGGTTTATTCAGGGGTTCTTGAAGCTTGAAAGGGACCATTTGGCTTGTTATGCGAGCTTCATGATAAAATCTAAATCTTCTGTATAGACCAATATCTTGCTACCTTCCTTCTACCTTGGAGCTAGCTTGACTTCAATATCTATTGTTGACCAAGATCATGCATTTCCGCAACATCGATCCCTTCGGTCATTTTAGCAACAAATTGGGCTCAAGTGTCTGCACAAATGGTAGGGATTTGCCTTCACCACTTCAATTCTACACATGTACACAATCATAAATTAAGCATTAAGAAAAAATGTACTTTAATTAAATATAAGAAATAAATATCACAATTAATAATGAGCCAGAATTCTTAGCCTTGACATCTCTTACAATTTCATTGTCACAAATCTGTGCATTGATACGCTCCATGTCTTGGCACGAAGGTGGCATTAATCGTTTCTTTCGTTGAGTGGTTATATTATCATTGTTATATCACCTTTCACGCTCCTTTTCATCCTCATCATACATGTTGGGCGTTGTTGCATTGCGTTGTTTTTAAACATTTGCAAAGGTGCTAAGTAAATGACCGGATGAGGCCTATATTTATAGTCTTAGGTCGCGCATGTGGGGTCCCATGGGTCGCAAGGCCTGATATAGGTCAATGTGCGACCTATGCAACCCATGCGACCTATGCGACCTGTGCGACCTATGAGCCCTGTGCGACCTTTGCGGCCTGTGCGACCTATCTGTTCTGTGCGACTTGTGAAACCTATGTGACCTTTGCGAACTGTGTTATCTATGCAACCTATGCGACCTTTGCGACCTGTGTGACTTGTGCGACCTGTGCAACCTGTGCGACCTTTGTGACCTACGCGACTTATGTGACCTGTGTAACCTATGTGACCTATGCGACCTTTGTGACCTATGCTACCTGTGTGACCTATCCAACCTTTGTGACCTCTGCAAATTATGCGGCCTGTGCAAACTGTACGACCTTTGAAACTTGTGCGACCTTTACGACCTGTGCGACCTATGCGACCTCTTTGACATGTGCAACCTGTGTGACCTATGTGACCTTGTGACCTGTGCGACCTATGCGACATGTGCGAACTATGCGACCTATGCGACCTGTACGACTTGTGAGACCTATGCGACCTTTGCGACTTGTGCGACCTGTGTGACCTATGAAACCTGTGCGACCTGTGTGACCTGTGTGAACTATGCGACCTATGCGACCTTTGCGACCTTTGTGACCTGTGCGACCTTTGCGACCTCTGTGACCCATTGATTTGGCTAGGTCACATGGGTCTAAAAAGAGAATGGATTTGTGACTTGGTGACTGAAATGGCCTTGGTTTGGCTTATGAAAGAGACATAAGGATTTTATAGACTTTTCTGGGGTTTTCGGCCTCCGAGTAGACTGTAAGGATGGGCGGTAGCTACGGAAAAGGTGATGGGGCTCCGAAATTTAGAAGAGTTGGAAAATTTTGGAGGGGTTGTTGCAACGGCTACAACAATTGGTGATTCACTAGTAGAATTCAGCATCTTGGCCCACATCCCTACAATAGTTTGAGTCTAGATACTGATGCAAGGGAATATTGAATAGTTACTATGGGTACCTGTTACCTTAACCTTTATAGATATGCCTTCTCTTTGTGTCTCATCCAAGTCCTGTTAGTCAGTAAACATCCAATTAATATTTCACACATGCCAATAGTCGATGATGATGCAAAGAACGAGGTAGAGGGCTTATTATATTTAGAATTTTAAAATAAGTTTATGGTGTTGCTCCACTACCAGTAGGCCTGGACAATACCCCGTGGAGTCAATCCAAGAAATCACAAACGTTGCTTTGCTGCTAGTGAGCCTGGACATTACCTTGGCGAAGTCGTTCCATTACCTCTCTATGTAGGAAGCCTTTCTCTATCCTTTACCCTTTATTTAACTTCATTTTCTTTTATGTGTGCATTTTCACTTATTACTAGGCGTTCAGTGCGCTAAGGCGAATGAGGGATCCAAACTTATTTTACAAGCAAGAGAGGTTATTTCTTGTTTGACAGAAACTAAAAGATATCCTGATTTAGGTTTGCCTTCATGTCAAGCTTCCATATCTCATCTTCAGTTAACAAGTGAACAAACAAAACAAGTCATTGAAACAGTTAAGACCATGGTGAGTACAAGGTTCAGGTTAAGGGTATAGGTCATTCAAACTTATTAGGGTTCCCCACGAACAATTTGTTCTTATCTTCCTTTTAAATAAATTAGAATCATAGGAAATATATCCAAGAGGAAAATTTAATGACTGGTTCTAAGAGAAGTTACCCTTTGGCGTGACCATCACAACTTCACACAATCATTAGGGCTAGGGTTTTAATTATAGGGTTTTTGATGACTAGGGAAGCTCTCCAAGGGTTTCAACATGTGTGAAGAGGTCAAAGCAATGCACTTTAAGGTTTGAGCAAGTGCAAAAAAGGTGTGAGAAAGATATTCACAGTACCAAAGGTTCGAAAGCTTTAGGCTCATGAAGGCTCAATCAGGTAGTATGTGAAATAGAGGGAATTGCCATGTTAGGTCCAAGGTGAGTGTATGTTAAGCAAGAAAATATGTATGAGTAATGCAATGGATATGGCTATTAAGAGAGGACGTTATTACAAACACTTTACACTTGCATTTTATGACTTAAGAAAAGTGACAGAAACATTACAAGTGAACTGCCGAAGTTAGCTGATGCATGCAAATTGCTTTGACTACTGCTTTGATTATTCAAGTTGTTTTTTCTTTATGAAGTTGACCTTCATTGCAAGGTTCCATTAATTAAAGCAATTATTTTCCATAGATAATTTATCTCATAATTTAGTTTGGAATTGCAATTCTTTTCAACACATCCTTTAATTCTTTTGAAAGTAAATTGAAAACTTTGGTGAAAGAAGCTCTGTCTTAGTGTAAGATCTGGTCTTTTGTCACAGCAACAGAGTGCTATAAGCCCTAAGGCTTAGAGCACCTCCACAAAAACATAAATCTTCAGTAAGGAAGGTAAAATATAATTTTGCACAGAAGTATTGTACCTGCACTAGTGTAAGTAGATTGCAATAGTACAAGAACAGGTTGTTTGTGTAGAAGGAAAATCAATTGGGAAACAGGTCTCTACAAGGGCCCACTTGTTAAGTTGTGATCCATCTACACTGAAGATAAACATAGTATTTCATTTCAGCATTTAAGATTGCTTCCAGTTGTGTGAAAGTTCCTTTACTTGATTTCCTTGCAAATTATTCTTTTACATTCCAGCGCTAGAGTTGCGTTGGTGTCGTTTGCCTTTAAAATTGTTTTCTGTCTAATTCTGCAACATTTTCTCTAAGAAGTAGGATTAAGAATAGGAAAATTTCATACCACTTCCGGCATTTCCTGTGCTTCGTCTCTAAGTTTACAAAACCTCTAGGTTGATAACTAAGTGTTGAGGAGTTTGCTTAAGTGCAAATCCTACACCCAACATTTTGATTGTGATTGATGAATCACCCCAAGTTTCACCTAAAGATCATAACCTTTCAGTGCTTGCAGATGCAGTAGCCCATACCATGGTAAATGAAGAGAATGTAGAAGACGACATATTTTTTTCTACCTTTGTTCTCAAATTAAGAAAGACGAAGATGACATCAAGTGCAGGTGAAGTTCAAGCAGAGGGTCATGAGGATGATGAGGCACAACACATGGATGAGGCACAACACATGGATACCCTCGATAATTTCGATGAAAAGGACATCGAAACCCTCAATGTCCTTGAGGAACAGGGTACTGAAGCCCCTGCTGTTTTTGAGGAACAGGGTATTGAAACCCCTGCTGGTTTAAAGGAACAAGGTACTAAATCCCCTAAAGAATTGGAAGAACAGGGCATTAAAAACTTTGTGGAGTTGAGTGCGCAAGGTACTGAAACCCTTGGCATGAAGGCTATGGAGGGCACCAAAACCCTCGGTGATAAGGAAACCCTAGGCATAGAAACTTTTGGCGATGTCATAATGCAAACGCTGGACGACCTTGATCTTGACAATGATGGGACTTGTTTTGAGTCTGTTGTAGAGAAGGTATTTACACCTGAATATATAAGCACATAACCCTCTACTCTCTACCTCAGCAACCAAATATTATAATTGGATCAACAAGTTCATGAACTAGAGGCCTTGAACCAAGTCATGAAGGAGCAAAATTGGCAAAAGCAAAGTGAGGTAGAACCGCTTGCAAAGGTCAAGAAGCAGAAACAACAAGTAAAAGTATGGAATTATCGGGCTTTCAAATGCTACAAATGCCCCAAGAAGGTGACTAATCAGCTAAAAAGAGCCCGAGGTAAAAACCCAAAGGTAGTGAAAGCAGGAATAAGTATTGAAGTACAGGATTGAGTGTTGGCCACCCATTTTTGAAGATTTTTTGCACAAGGTAAAATGTTGTATGAGGACACACAACATCTTAGGGATGGGAGGATGTTGGTGTCCCAAATTGCTCTATTTTTACCCCATTTCCATAAACTTTAACCTTTTTTTATCTCTACTTAACCCTCTCATTCCTATACTAGTCCAAGATAATAATCTATTCTTACATAGGCTTTGTATTTCATAATTAAGATTTATTAAGTGCTTTATTAATTATTTTACATAGGTTTCATGCTCGTTAGTATCTCTTGTAACTTATGTTTAATTTCCTAAAATTAATTGAAGAACTAAGTGTTAATTATGAGTTAGCATGATCAGTGCAGGAAGATTCCTGCACCGCCAACGATGTTGCTCCGAGATCTCCGTAATAGTTCGAATCCTTCCACATGGGCGTTTTGATCCACGGCTCCTAGTTCGGTTGTGGACTAACTGAGGTTGGATATTAGTGGCATATAGTCAGGGATACATGCCAAGGATGGTCTAAGTCCAACGAAGTTCACGTTCCATTATAACTATTAGCAACTTTTGTAATATTGGTTGTTAGTTCGTTTGACCGAAAGGCTTGAATAAGGAAATACTGTAATTAGCAATAATGGGCTAAGGCCGCAAGACTATATATAATGTAGACTGTAGGAAGAACCAAGAGGGTGATCTAAGTTGTAATTTCTTTCACTGTGTAATTTTGTATTGCCCTCAACTCTGGGCTAGATTTGCGCCATCATGTATATTTGCTGATCAAGTTAATACAAGGAACTCACCATGTTGTCTACACGCTGTTTCTAACTTACATTTTATGCGTACTTGAGTGTTGATTCATTTCTTTTCCTAAAAGGGAAACGAGCTGGTTGGTTAGGGCCTATCCAACCCAACTCATTTACCCTTGTGCTTTCGCCATTTAAAAGGTCTATCTGAACACTTATTTGCAGTTGCGTGGTTTGAATGGTTCTTATATTTATTTCAAAAGTTCTGAGTTAAATTTATTTCGTAGTTAAGTGTGAATGGATCCATAGTTTGGAAGTTTGATTGAGCATATTTCTTTCCTATTATTCTTGTCTTGGTTTGCTTCTTCTCGGGTCATGCAAGAATATTCTTCTTGTACTAGTGCATATAATTTCCTGCACTCCAGTTTATCTATTTACTTCACAACAAATGCTACATTTCTGCTTATCATTTCAGTTATTCCTGCAAGCAAAAGTATTGTTAATTCTAATAATCGTTCTTAACATTAAGAGTATACTTCTAAAGGATCTGAATGTTTATATGAATTAAGAAAGGACCTTATTACAAACACTTTACACTTGCATTTTATGACTTAAGAAAAGTGATAGAAACATTACAAGCAAATTGCCGAAGTTAGCTGATGCATGCAAATTTCTTTGACTACTACTTTGATTATTCCAGGTTGTTTTGGCTTTATGAAGTTGAACTTCATTGCAAGTTTCCGTTAATTAAAGCATTTCTTTTCCATAGATAATTTATCTCAAAATTTAGTTTGCAATTGCAATTCTTTTCAACATGTCCTTTAATTCTTTTGAAAGTAAATTAGAAACTTTGGTGAAGGAAGCTTTGTCTCGGTGCAAGAGCTGGTCTTTTATCACAGGAACAGAGTTCTATAAGCCCTAAGGCTTATAGCACCTCCACAAAAAAATAAATCTTCAGTAAGGAAGGTAAAATATACTTTTGCATAGAAGTACTGTACCTGCGCTAGTGCAAGTAGATTGCAATAGTATAAGAATAGGTTGTTCGTGTAGAAGGAAAATCAATTGGGAAACAAATCTTTGCAAGGGCCCACTTGTCAAGCTGTGAGCCATCTATACTGACGATAAACATAGTATTTCATTTCAACATTTAAGATTACTTCCAGTTGTGTGAAAGTTCCTTTACATGATTTCCTTGCAAATTATTCTTTTACATTCCAACACTAGAGTTGTTTTGGTGTCGATTGCCTTTAAAATAGTTTTCTGTCTGATTTTGCAACATTTCCTCTAAGAAGTAGGATTAAGAATAGGAAAAGTTCACATCACTTTTGGCATTGCCCGTACTTCATCTCTAAGTTTACGAAACCCCCGGGTTGATAATTAAGTGTTGAGGAGTTTTCTTAAGTGCAATTCTTGTACCCAACAACCATCAAACATCAGTAGCTTTGCAAGGTTTGTAGGTGAATGCATATGGTTATCATTGGTTTTGACCAGACAACTATTAGTTAAAAAATTATGGATTGGATCCTATGTTTAAATATTGATAGACTGGCAGCTCGACAGATTAGATTCTTTATATTCCTGAAAATGATTTGAATCAACTGAAAGAGTCTCAAGCAGGGGAGAGGTCATCCAATTGGTACCTTCCCACATAGGATATTGTAAGACATAATTTTATTGTGTATGTTGATAGACCATACTGGCTGGGTGACAATAAAAAAGATTTGAGACAATGGCTAGAACATTCCCTTCAGCAAATAAATTAGGGTACAGTGGTTGATGCACATCAGCTGAAATGTGATGGAAAGATTTTCTCAGAGAGACATCACTCGAATCATAGGCTTTCCAAGATGAGCTCGCATTTGACAAAATGATCTTGAGAGGAGCATGATGTGCAAAAACCGTAGTTTCAGAAACCCTAATTTGACTTGGTTTAATTGTCTCATCAGGAACATGAGAACCTGACATAACCATCAGTGGAATCTGAAGTGCCTCAACTTCCTTATGAGTCCCAAAACATTGAAAAGGTGGATCATCAAATTCTGGTGGCTTCATAGGATCAAAAAATGGGTACGTAGGATGATCCACAGAGGTGTGAATGAATATATTTTTGGTATAATGAGAATAGTTGAAACCACCAGTTTGATCAAGTTGTGTATCTGACACATAAGGCTCCTCTTGGGTTGACAGTGAAGAGGGATTAATGAGAGAACTAGCTTGAGCTGGGTGAGATGCAAGGCCCTCTCCTTCACCTGTTAAAGACCACGGGTGGAAAAGATGAGGCATAAGAGATTCAAAATCTGCATCCCTTAATTGTGAAACATCACCCTCATGCACGTGAATGCAATCAATGTGAGCAAGATAAAGATGTGAATGATTTGTCAGAACCACCGGTGTAGTAGATCCATGGACTAAATCAGGGTAGAATGGATGCACAGGGTTAAATGAAGGGGCACCAATCGAACCTAGACTCGCATCCTACCCATTTATGTTTGCCACAGGGGGAGATGGATTTGCAGGCATGATGTGGTCTGTGGCTTTGATGGGACAATCAACTTTACCTGAGGCAAGATGAAGGCCATCATGGGCAGGTGAATGAGATGCAAGAATATAGTGAGACATATGTTGAATGGACTCGATCTGGTTTCCATTAGGAGGAAGCGATGTTATATAATTTTCAAATTTGAGATCAAAAGGATGTATGAGGGATTTAGAGTTGAGACCATCAGATTCATTTCCTAGAAAGCACTTTTCATCATCTGAACCATTTACGACCAAAATATTATTATGTAACAAGTCAAGAGGAGGATGAGAAATCCCACAAGCAGTAATCTCTTCCTCGGAGGCTTGAGGTTGTTCCAGATTCAGAGAGAGGCAAATCAATATTAGAGGTAGAATCTGGACACTTTGTAATATGAAAATTATGATGATACTCATGCAAAACAAGATTTGTTTCTAATTGAAAATGTTGTAAAGAAATGAGAACCAATCGTTGAAAATTTATATTCAAATACACCCAATCGACATCTCTTTCAGGAAATTCAAAACAAAGATGTACAAATATAAAAGCAAAATCCTCTAAAGATTCTTTAGGTTTCATCCTAAGCTCATTTATCCTCTTTAACACATCTTGAAAATCGTACCTGTGAAATGCTTGTTGGATCTCACCAATGAGTTGCTCGAACGAATGAATGGACACTACTGGAAATGTGTGGCACCATTGCTTGACATGACCTTCAAGGGTGAGGGAGAAAAGCACACAAGCGAATTGCTCATCATTGATCTCAAAAGATTCACAAAAGTCAAGGAAACCAAAAATTTTCTCAGTTATGGATGTTTCATCCTTACCATCAAACCTTAACTGAGACAAGTGATAAACCTGTTCCTTAGGGACAAAAAATTGAAAAATGGACAAAACAGGCAAACACCTGTGAGCAAATTTCAGGTCGGAAACATTTACAGATATGAGACTGAACTGTAGGCTCTAAGGGCTCAGCTTGTCATCTGACCCTCCTTCTAGCACCAATTATGTTGACGGGTTGAAATGTACCACCAACAACTAAGGGGTATCCCTAGTGTGAAGTTCAATTAGACCTCATAACGTTTGGGATAGGAGTCCCATCTGGTATGTGGGCTCGACTGCCACCATGAATGTTCCTGCTCTTGGTTATCAAATGATAAGGTGTCAGAGTGGGACAAGAATGAAATGCACAGGTAGTGAAACAAAACCATTCCAAGATTGACAAATTGCAGAAAAAGGTACAAACAAGTCTCAAAAAAAATAAGAAAAGATATACCATGAAGGGGATTAGTGTGATAAAACCCCATCAGACATAATACACAAAAACATGCTAGAAGTCAATTACAAGGTAGTTCACAATAGGTCACTGATGCGGCAAGGAACAAGTAGACACAGATTCAAAAGTGAAACATACGTGCAACCACTATGTATCAGTCCATAACATATTGCATATATGAAAGCACACATACAAATATGGTGAAGTACTAGACAACTAATATAAACACCATGAGTAAGCATGAGAATCAATGCCAAAGATAAAGAACATATTATTGTTATCATCGTAACTTCAAATACATATCATGCAATGGTCAAAACCCAATAATCGCACATGGGTTTTTCATTCCGATGCTTGATGCCAAAACCCTATCCCCATTGCAAATACACTATACTAGCTACTAAGAGATGAGTGGCTTTAGCTCTCAAGCATAAATCAACTATTTATCCTGGAATCAAGTCAAGTGCTAAAGTCCCTTCTAAATGAGGCCTGAGGGAACATTTATAGAGATGAGGTGACTGTTCACCTACCATGACCCTTGGCCTTCCCTCATGACCTTTCGGCTACCCTCATGACTCTTGAGATTACCCACTTATTTCTCAGGCCAAAATGATTGTTACATGTCTACATCATCCTGACATAGTGGCTGATATAATGGTGATTGATATTTGTATTATGATGAAGGAGAGAGAGGGAAGGATGTAGAGGGTTAGAATGCTTGTTTCCCATATGTCGCAATGATGCAGATGCTTGGTCCTTGAACCGACTTGTTCTCTTTCTACTATGCTTTACTCACATTCATTAATTCTCTGGTGATGTGCCTTGGGGTTTATTCAGGGGTTCTTGAAGCTTGCAAGGGACCATCTGGCTTGCTATGCAAGCTTCATGATAAAATCTAAATATTTTGTATAGATCAATATCTTTCTACCTTCCTTCTGCCTTGGAGCTAGCTTGACTTCAATATCGGTTGTTGAGCAAGATCATCATTTCTGCAACATCGATCCCTTGGGTCATTTTAGCAACTAATTGGGCTCAAGTGTCTACATAAATGGCAGGGATTTTGCCTTCACCACTTCAATCCTACACATGTACACAATCATAAATTAAGAATCAAGGAAAAATGTACTTTGATGAAATATAAGAAATAAATATCACAATTAATAACGAGCCAGAATTCTTACCCTTGAAATCTCTTGTAATTTCATGGTCACAAATCTGTACCTTGATATGTTCCATGTCTTGGCACCAAGGTGGCATCAATCATTTCTTTCCTTGAGTGGTTATATTATCATTGTTATATCACCTTTCACAATCCTTTTCATCCTCGTCGTACATGTTGGGCATTGTTGTACTGTTTTTTTTCTAACATTTGCAAAGGTGCTAAGTAAATGACTGGTTGAGGCCTATATTTATAGTCTTAGGTCGCGCATGTGGAGTCGCATGGGTTGCAGGGCCTTATATAGGTCAGTGTGCGACCTTTGCGACCTGTGTGACCTATGCGACCTATGTGAACTATGCGATCTTTGTGGACCGTGCGACCTATGCGGCCTGTGCGACCTATGTGACCTTTGCGATCTGTGCTATCTATGTGACCTATGTGACCTTTGCAACATGTATGACCTATAAGACCTATGTGACCTGTACGACCTGTGCGACCTATGTGACCTTTGTGACCTGTGCGACCTAACTGACCTATGCGACCTGTGTGACCTGTGTGACCTATGCGACCTATGTGACTTGTGCGACCTGTGTGCCCTTTGTGACCTGTGCAACCTGCGTGACCTATGCGACATGTGCGACTTGTACGATCTATGCAACCTATGTGATTTGTGCAACCTATGCGACCTTTGGGACCTGTGCGACTTCTGTGACCTATGCGACCTATGCGACCTGTGTGACCTATGTGACCTATGCAACTTGTGCGACCTATGCGACCTTTGCGACCTTTACGACCTGTGCGATTTGTGCAACCTTTGTGACCTGTGTGACCCATTGATTTGGCTAGGTTGCATTGGTCGCATGGGTCTCAAAAGAGAATGGAGTTGTGACTTGGTGACTAGAATGACCTTGGTTTGGCTTATGAAAGAGACATCAGGATTTTCTAGACTTTTCTGGGGTTTCCCGGCTTCCAAGTAGACTCTAAGGATGGGCGGTAGCTACGAAAAAGGTAAAGGGGATCCGAAATTTAAAAGAGTTGGAAAATTTTGGAGGGGTTGTTGTAGTGGCTACAACAGAGTTAATATATATATATATATATATATAATTTTTTTTTTAATTAAATTAAATTTTCGTAACTATTGAGATTTGATATGATTACTCTGAATGACACTCTTCACTCTTTTCAATATTTTTATTTTAAATTAATCATTTTCAACTATATAAACCAATAAAAAAATAAAAATTTCAAATTTTATTTTTGATTTTCAAAACATTCAATTATATATATATATATATATTTTCAAAACCTTAACAAACTTTATAAAATTAGTTTAACTGGTCAAAACTAATTAAAAGTCAAATATCTTTTTTGACAAAACAATATAACCTGATTATGCCCATGTAAATTGTTAAGCGACATTATTCATACCTTTCGTAAATTATTATATAAAAAATAATTTTATGATTTTTTAATTAAACATTACATTTTAGTTAAAATATAGATTAGGTTAATACAAATAGCTTATCGGTTTATTTCCATGTATTTAAGTGGCATTATTTATATCAATTTGTGGTTTTTCTTTACAATTCATCAAATTTTTTTATGTTTTCCTATTTTTTTATTTTTATTTTTTCCCTTATTTATTATAAATGATTTATTCCCATTTATTATTATATTAGTTAAAATTAATAAAATTATAATTTTAAAATATAAAATGGGTATTTTGTTAACTGTAAAATGGTAGGTAATAAAATGTATTATCAATTTATTTTAAAAAAAAATTATGGGTTAAAAACCACATAAATCTAATTAAAAAATAGATAATTATTGAGATTTATTATTATTATTATTATTAATTATTTTAGAATGAAGTTGTAAGAAAATAAACATATTGTAAAATGTAGTTATTTCTTATAATATATTAAAAAAATTAAGTTTTAAGTCTTATAAGTGATACATGGAAATTTAATTATGAACAACATTTTTTATTTAAGATAATCTAAAAATTTTCATGCTTTTCTACACTATCAAAATGTCTTACAATGTTAGATGCTAGAAATGTCTTACAATGTCAGATGTTAGATGTTATATCATTGTCTTACCGCTTCATCCCATCACATCATCCCCATTGCCTCATCTTTAAAATATAACTGCTGGAGATTGGCTCATCTGTGGCTTCAATAGTAAGTGTTGATTCTATTGAGTAAAAAGTAGGATCAACTAGAGCTACAAAGGCAAGAGTAGGAGAAAAACCCTTAGCAACTGCATAGGATCTAGTATCACCAACAATGTATCTAATATTAGTTGATATAGTTAAAGAAGTACCATGAGCATGAATAGTTCCACACCCAGGAGTAGTTACATGTTTAGATTAAGTTGTTGATCTATGTCTAGCATTAATGGTTGATCCAATAGACTTAGTAAATGTATGCATATGGAAAGTCATTTGATCGAGAGGTGGTGCTATGACACTATAAGTCATTCAGAGATTCAATTGTAAGTCATTCAAACTTTGTCTCCCTTTAATCTATCAAAAAATTGAATCTATTAGGAAAATTTATCACTGTTTACTTTGTATCAAAAAATTGAATACAACTTACTACTAAAATGTTGAACGTTGAGATGTTGTTGTTCTACTAGTATGAGCACATATGTGCTATGTACACAAATTTATATAAGAGTAAGATATAAAATCATTAACTAATTACTCAAAGGAAGGGAAATAGACGTACAAGGTGTAAATCACTATTTTTATCCAAGGTTCGATATAACTACCTGAAACCCTAAAAAATAGGACCTGAATCTTTTTCACTCGACCTTGTTTCTATTCTAAGGGAAAATGTGTTATGTAAAGTTGATATACAATATAAGATATAGTGAAAAAAACAATGCAATATATATATAAAAACAAGATGAAAGAGACAATGTATTATACTCAGATTTAAAAATAAAAAATAAAAAATTCATAGGTGACAATATGCATCATGTGTCAAGTTGGATTTCTTTTTAATCAATATGAGTAACATTGAAAGAGTTTGCACAATGCTTGTCAAATTCCGATGAACGAACTTTTATGAGTTTGTACTCTAGCATTATGCATGGTATAGTGAGCATAAGTGTTATAGATTTATTTGGGCACATCAACCCCAACTTACATGTCAATGTTATTAGGGTTCATCAACCCCTAATATAGTTGTTTCATGCCCTAAAGAACTTAGTCATCAAGATGCCTTACTCCCAAAGAAGTTCCATCATAAAATTCATCCAAAAAGTGTCTCTAAAGAGATCATTGCAGGAAGCCCTTCATTAGGCTGCAATGCATTGCAGGTGCCACACTGACTAAGTGCTATGCATCGCACTTCGGCCCTCTTTAGCCTGCGATGAGAAAGCGTGGGCAAAGTTCTGGGAGAGTTTGAAGAATCAGTTATTCATGGAAACCTCTAGAAGATTGTCAAGTGCCACCTGACCCTCTAAGTTCGCCCAAGGATGATAAAAGGAATTAGGAAACATCAACCTCCTATCTTCCTCTTTCATGGAACTAATTCCTAAAAATAGAAAGGCATTCATCATCATCATTGATGACCTAAACTCCTTCACTCATCTATAAATAGATCACTCATCCAAGAGATCTGGAGGCTGAATAGTTCTGAGTTGAAAGGAGGTGCTGATGGTTTTAGTATCGAGGCTAAGTATTGTTGTAATGTTGGAATTTATTATTGTTCATGAGGTGAAGAAGGTTTGAAGCTTAAAGGATGGCGTTGGATTGAACTTATGGGTTGTAATCCTTGTTTCTATTAATAAAGCTTTTCAATATTTTTCCCCTATGTTTGTGTAATTTGTCAATGCATTCATTTGTTTATCCTACTTTCGATTCTATGTTATTTATGAATTATGGATCATTATGCTTTGACGGGTCTTTGTTTCTGTAATTACACAGGTACTCTCCAAGCATGTTAAGTATGGGGAGGAGCAGCCAAATTAGTCAAAGGAGAGAGGGATCAAGTGAGGGTTCAAGCGGAAGTTGCAGGTTGGCTCCTTATAATCTTTCTCTTATCTATCATTCATAGGAAAAGTAGTGAACCAAACCTAGAGGGTTAGCATTTCTTAGAAATACTAATTATTCCCAAAACAAATTTGTGACTCCGCTGGGGAACGTTTTTCCCTTTTTGGTAGCTTAGTAGCCTTTTAGAACATTCCAATACACCATACTTGCTGATTGTTTATTGAAGTCAAGCTTAATCCATTGAAAATTGAATTGAATTTGAGCCAAAAACACCTTCAAAATCGCTCATTGTGATCATCGCACTGTCCTTAACTGAGACTTGCTATGCATTGCAGTTCCCACACTAATACAGTGTTATGCATCGCACTGTCTATCACTATAGCCTGTGCTGATTTATTGAAGATCAGTTTTCCCATCTAGGAACTGAGGTTTTTGTCCAGTTTCATCTTTGATTTAATTGCTTGTTGAACATGAATGATGTCTCATCATTGAAACCAGCCTTCATATCTTTAAATCGACCCTGTTTAGACTAGGATTGGTGAATGTTTTTATGTATTTGTTTTGTCATTTGTAATCCATTGTAAAAAATAAGTGTTGATAGATTGTCGTTTCGATAGAAAAGTGTCATAAAGTCCTCATTTCTTCAAAAAGTGAAGTGTCGTAAAGTCCTCCTTCACAGTTGATCGATTAATCTATTTTGTGCATTTGATTTGATTTCATTCAAAGTGTTGAAAAGTTTCATTTCTTCAAACTTGAAAGTGTCATTTAATCTTCCTTTCTCTCTTAGAAGAAAATTGTCGTAAATCGCCATTTTGCGTGAAACGTTCTGAATCGTTTGTGCATTAGTTTTTCTTATTGTATCATTCACATTAAGGGAAACTAAAAACAAATACATGCATTTGCATTTTAGAGTTTTAGTTTGTGTGCTAAAAGGAATGGTTTAGGGAATTGCATTAGTTTGTGCTCTTTGTTGTTTGCTCAAAAGTACTTCTATGCTCTATCCCTTATAGTTTGGATTTTCATTGTTGAAAATAAACAAAAAGAGTGCTTATCATTCTAGATGCATTTTTAGGAATTTCAGAACACATTTCGTGGTGAACCTTCAAAGGCAAATTTCTAAGCAAGATCAACTTAAAATAAAATTCAATTAATCTAACAATGCTTTGGAACTTAACGCAACACATCTAGAGGTCTAGGCTAGAGATGTGTTCCGGCATCTTTAAACCTAGTGGCTGTCGTTTTCACTGAAGGTTGGGTGATTCCTCCTCTTTGATCCGATAAGTGCTAGTACAGACTTGTGCTCCCTATATCATCGTGTATATAGTGGGAGACCCCAATAGGTTGAAATCCTTTATCCCTAGGAAGCTGAGTCTGCCGCCTTACCGATCGAAATGCACTGAACACAACATTCAGGAAGATTGACTGTCGTATGTAAAGTCCTTGGTAATTTCTCTTTCATTTATCACCAAGGTGTATATTGTAGTTTTACAATTTGTTTGGTAAACCCTCTTGTCTAGAGTCTCCAGAGTAGTCACTTTCATTCCTTTTTGACTCTTTAAAAGTAAAAGGATCATCTAAGCACTTGTCCTTTCAGGCTCATTAAAAATCGAAGGCGACTAGAGTCATCTTTTGCTTTTTCTTGACTCTTTAAAACTGAAAAAGCGAAGTTGTGTCCAAGTGTCATTAAAATTAATTGACCACGAATAACATCCTTTTTCCTTAGTTGAGTTTTAAGTTGATAAAGTAATCCATAAATGTGGAAGAAATTCAACCCAAACCCCGTCGTTCGTAGAGAACAGCAAGTCAATTGCCTTTGCCTCCCGAAGCGACACCAATTCAGACAAAGCGGTCTCGTTTAACTGAGTCTAGCACATCAAGAACTCCTAGTTCTTCATCTGGGTTGTTTGAAACATTTGTTTCAACAGCTTCAAAGACTCCAGTTACTCCAATTATTTCTGGTACCTCCATTCTTAAAGAGGAAGTTTCACAGTTACCTGAGGACATTAGTACTGGTCCCAGTGTAATAGTAACCAAGGTTGTCCAACAACAAATTGATCCTCAATTTGCAATTGCTCAACCAAGAAGTGCTTCTAAACCTAAAACAACTCCATCAGGAGTTGGTCAGAATCTATCCCAGTTCAAATCAAAGTTACATTTGAACCAGAAGTTGTTCAGGAACTTCCCTTTGAAACTATTGTTCATTTACCTCAACATCTGACTTCGAATTTCAACATTCAGAAGTTGTTACCCCTCTGACATCAGTCACTGTAGAAACTACGATTTTCTCGACACCAGAAATCTTTTATGGACCTGATGGTCGACCTCTTCCACTTGATTTGATTGCCATAGAAGAGATAGTAGAGGATTCTACACCTCGCACCCCATTTCACTTTGGAACTAGGATTAATCTTTATCCTACTACTCCTGATTACTTTGCTTCATCTGCCCCTACCTCTTTGCAAGTTCCCGTCGAATCTTTAGGACAAATTTTGGGCCAGTTAACTATGGCTGAACAATCGTCAACATCTAAGACTCTATCATTTGATGCAGCTATAGCATAATCTTCTGTTGTCACTCCTTCGATGTTTTCTACCACACCTGAGTCACACCTATATGGTGAATCGTCCATCCCAATTGGTTACCAATCATTGTCTGGAACCCACTTAGGGGTTGCTTCTACACCATGGTCAACACCCATTAAGTCATCCAGAATTCTACCTAGTTTTTCTCACATGGGAACTCAACAATTTGATCCTGCACATCAGTATCAATTTGGGCAATCTAGTCATCAAAGACCGGTGTATCCATTAAACACTAGATTGCCACCATATGGAGAGCAATATTCTTATTCACCATTTCCTCCCTTTTTCGGGGGACAACCATATGGTAATTTCCCACAATATTCAAGTCGAACTAGAGTTAGATTTTGTCAATGGCAACCAGTAATGCCAAGTCAACCAAGGCTTGTGTATCCAACACAACCAATGCAAGCTGTGTCCAATATTCCTACTATACCTACTGTTACTATTGTTCCCCAGTCACAAGCTCAATTTGTTGTATCTCAACCGGTATAAAATGATCCTTCTTCCTTGCAACCACAAGTTTCAAGGCAAGAGGTTTAAGTCTCTCAAGTTGCTATACAATAGCCACATGTTTCTAGAGCTCAACAACAACCTCAGGTTAGTATACCTTTATCTAGAATGACCCAGGCGTACACTGGTATAATTTATCCATATCTTGGTCAATATTTTGTTACTGGGCAGCAACAGTTGGTTCAACAACCATGGCTGTCACAATTTCAACAACCTCAATTCCAACAATCCCAACCCCAGTTTGGACTTGGTTCACACGCTCAAACTGGTTTTGGTCAATATCAAACTTACTAAGGACCTGGGTAACAAGGCTTTGCAGGTCATGGACAACCACAATTCCAATTTGGTTATCAACAACCACCTTATATTGGTTTTGTCCAACAACCTTACCAAGGTTACCAGATGCAGATGCCCTATGCTAGTATGCAAATACCTATTGCACAGGAAATTCTATCCTATCCTAGGTATGCTCCACTTGACTTGAATAGACAAGTGCCATTCGTAGCAACTTTAAAATTACTAGATTTAAACCGGCTAACAAATGATCCAATTGCATATGCGCCTTGGTGGCTGGTGATTCCACATAAATTGTCATCTGACATTCCCAAGTTTAATGGAAATCCAGGAGAAGACCCATCGAATCATGTTATGACCTTTCATTTATGGTGTTCATCCAATACCTTGAATGATGATTCGATCAGACTTCGTCTTTTCCAAAGAACACTTACTGGTCCAGCTGCTAAATGGTATATTGAATTACCTAGAGCTTCTTTCGACAACTTCACCATTCTAGCCACTACCTTTTTGACCCACTTCTAGTTACCTATCAGGTACGAGACTGGAATAGAACTCTTGACCAACTTTAAATAGACTACCTCCACCCATATATCAGATCATATTCATGAGTGGCAGCGTCATCATCAAATGGTTAAGACGTATGTTCCAGATCAGCTTTTAGCTGAGTGGTTCATAAAGTCCTTACTGCCATCAATCACAGAGGATGTGGCAAAAGGAGGAGTTGTCACAGAAGAGCAAGTTATCGCTCGTGCCCAATATTTGGATTTGATTTACACACAATCAAGCACGCTCTATGATAAAATTCCCGATGCACCTAGACCAACCTTCACTGTTCCACCACCTCCAAAATTGAGTAGGGACTCTCATGCTGGCAACGGCGTGATCGGTTCCTCAAGCACATAGATGGAAAGAGGACCATCTGGTCAAACTCTTGATATTTCCAATCAAAATGCAAATCAATCAGAAAACACTCTTGCCTCGGAGATTAATGCCGTGTCATCTGACAAAGGAAAAAATCCAAAGAAATCAAGAGGTAAGAAGAAGGGAAAGAATAACAAAAAGAAACAGGAGAATTCCACTCCTGACAAATCATCTGAATCCCCTACTGCAGCTAGGAAACCTCGTTATCCATGTCTGATATGTAATTACAAGCATTATACAAGATATTTTCCACATCGATCTAAGGTCTCTAAACTTCTAAAGGCTTTGAATACCTCAGTAGTGTTGACAGATCCATTTCCAACCCTAGAAACACATTTTTTTGCAATTGATAATGCTTCCACATCCCAAGAACTCATGTTGTCTATCGCAAATACACAAAATGATGTTTTGGTGTCAAAAAGGAATAAAGATTATGGAAATCCGTCGTTGTTGAATAACCAGGCTACTAATCAACCTAGTACTTCGACCTCGACTTCACCAAAAGTTGTTCCACTAATCATACCTGAATTAACAATAAAGCCACCGAAGGGAGTTGTAAACAAATCGACATTCAATCCTCATGCTTGAGTAGCTTAAAACTATAACATAGTGGAAGATCTAGCTCAATCACCTTTTTCTATGTCGACATTTGAGGTGTTGCAAAATTGTCCCTCCCAGAAACAAGCTTTATTGTCAGCAATAGGTGGAATAGATCCTACGGATTCTAATCTTGTGGTTTTTAACCATACAGGATATACACCATAGTTACCACCGCAATTATCTTTCCCAATACAAGTAAAAGCTCTCAATAAAATTCTTCACTAAACTATTATTGATGAGGGGGCATCTACTTGCATTATGTCTATGAGCTGCTAGAAAAATCTTGGTTCACCGCCCTTGTCACAATCACCAACTACATTAAAAGCTTTCGATGGAAGAACATACACTCCGTATGGGATTTTGAGTAACCTGCAAGTTGAACTAGGGGGAAAAACAGTAAATGTTGAGGTCGAGGTAGTTGACGGACTCCTTGATTACAACATTTTACTAGGAAGGCCTTGGGTATATGCTATGGCTGCTGTTGTTTCCACATACTTTCAAACAATTGCATTTCCCTTCAAGGGTGGAATCACAGTCATTGATCAGCTAGCTTTCTTTGCCAATAGTTCACAGGCTATGGGAAGCATTCCATTGATACACGGAAACTCACAATCGCTTCAAAATTTTGGAGTAGGTCTCCTAAGAGATCCTTCCTTGATGGACAGTTTTACCCTTCTATCACCATCTGGTTTTGCAGAAGTGGTAAGAGTGGAGACCTGCAATATGATTTCTTCTACATCATCTGATGTTAAGAAGAACTCCAACTACTTTGAAAGTGATGTTTATGGTGAGGCAATGCACCAAGCCCCATTGAATCATTATAGCAATCAATATATTGGGCTTGTGTGGCAAACCCTAATCTACACTCAACAATTGCATGGCTAGATAGGTCTTTAGAATATGGCACCTCTTCGGATCCTTTTTCATGTATACATTATATGGATGAAGGAAAAATCCAATCAATGATGATAGGAGAGATGTCGTGGGAAGATTATCATCATCGATCCCACCTTCGAGGTGACAAAGAAGATTATTCAAATGAACTTCATCACCCATCAATCATTGATTTCTTGTCAAATTCTGTAAATACTGTAGATTCTGAGCGAAATTTGTCTAACACAGAACAAACAATTTCTATAAACATTTCGACCAAGCCTAACATTGTAGAAAATATTCATGTCAGAAAATTTTGTTCTCCATTGGAACTAGATAATTACTATGCTCTTTTCCATGAATTTTGAGATGTCTTTGCATGGTCTTATGAGGAAATGCCAGGCATTAACTCAAGAATTGTTGAACATGAGATTAAAATGTATCTTGATGTCAAACCAGTATGACAACAGCCTCGACCTATTCATCCTAAGAAAGTAGTTGACATTAAAGCAGAGGTTGAAATTTTTTTGCATGTTGGCTTCATTTTCCCTATACCTCTTACTAATTGGGTATCTAATATTGTTCCAGTGATGAAAAAACAAGGGACAATTCGAGTGTGCATCAATTATAGGGATGTAAACCAAGCATGTCCAAAGGACAACTATCCTACACCTTCTATCGACTAGATTATCGACGAATGTGGTAGATGTGAAATCTTTTCATTCATGGATGGATTTTCTGGTTACAATCAAATCAATATCTACCCACAAGACCAATCAAAAACTGCCTTTATATGTCTGTGGGGCACATTCGCATATCGAAAGCTACCCTTTGGTTTGAAGAATGCAGGGGCTACATTTCAGAGGGAAGTGAATTATGCCTTCCATGACATCAAACATATTGTTCAACCCTATCTTGATGATCTGCCTGCTCATTCGCGAAAACAGACTGATCACCCGCAACATTTGAGAGCAATATTTTTACGTTGTTGACACTACAAAATAAGACTCAATCTGCACAAGTATGTGTTTTGTGTTGGCTCTGGTTGATTGCTCAAATTTGTAGTTTTGAAAGATGGAATTCGACTCGATCCCATAAAGGTTCAAGAAATTCTTGACATGCCTCCACCCTCAAATTTGTTACAGATACAAAGACTTCAAGGAAACGCAAAATTTCTGAGGAGGTTCATTCCAAACTATGTTGAATTAGCTAAAGGTTATACATGTCTATTGAAGAAAGGGGTACCCTTCCATTGGGACCAAGTTGCGCAAGCTTCTTTTGATGCTCTCAAAGATTCCCTGATTAAAGCATCATTAATGTATGCCCCAAACTATCAAAAATACTTTTACCTGTATCTCGCCACTACAGATACAACCATTGGTATGGTTTTAGTGCAAGAGGAAAGTGGAATCGAACATCCTATATATTATTTGAGTTGCAATCTTAATGATACAGAAAGTAAATATTAATATGTTGAAAATTTAGCCTTAGCAGTTGTTCAAGCTGTGCAGATATTTCGTCATTACATCCTCCTTCACAAAACTACCATTACATCAGATTGCAACCCTATGACATATATCTTGTCACATCAATTTTTGGGGGGAAAATATTCTAAATGGATAGTTATCTTGCAGGAGTTTGATTTGGAGTACATCAAATCCAAATCAAAGAAATCTCATGTCTTTGCTGAGCTACTTTGCGATCTTCCCTTATCCTCCAATGATTTAACATCAGAAGCATCAATCTTGGATGAGTCTCTATTTCTAATTTCGTTAAGTGATCCATGGTATGGGGATATACTAGTCTATCTCCAGACCCAACATTTCCGGCCTAATACCTCTCGCTCTAAACAACAACATACTCGATACCAAGCCAAATATTATCTGATCACTAGGGATACACTTTATCGTCGCGGTGTCGATATGATCTTATGTAGGTGCCTTACTCATGAGGAGGCTGAGAAAGCTTTGAATGAATGCCATTCAGGTGCTTATGGGGGGCATTTATCTGGCTACGCAACTGCGCAAAAAATTCTATGAGCTAGTTACTTCTGGCCATCTATATTCAAAGATTGCATTCTTGCTATCAGAAGATGCCATGCTTGTCAGATTTTTGATCGTAAAACCAGATTACCACCTGCACCACTACATCCATTCGTTGTTGTTGGCCCATTCGCAAAATGGGGCATTGATTCATGACATGTAACCCCACCTCACCCGAGGGGCATGGGTATATTATAGTCATTGTTGACTATTTTACCAAATGGGCTAAGGCAATGCCTACATTGAAAAACAATGGTGAAACGACTGCTCTTTTTTTTTAACCATGTGGTTTCCAACTTTGGTGTGTCACAAGGTATAGTTACAGATCATGGGTTGCATTTTCGCAATCACATGATGATCGAATTAACTACCAAATTAGGACTGTCTCATGATAGTTCTTCTCCATACTATCCGCAAGCTAACGGGCAAGTTGAGGCAATCAACAAAGACCTTAAGTGCATGTTTCAAAGAATGATTGGAGTCAAACGGAATTGGAATTTAATCCTGTACTAAGCTCCGTGGGCATATCAGACCTCGGTGAGAAATGCGACCGGATTTACACCTTTTCAGTTGGTGTATGGTTTGGAAGCGATCTTACCAATCCAATGTGAAATCTCATCCCTCAAGCTTGCAATTGACCTGCTACCTGATACTTTTGAAGAAGAAGCATGTTTCTTGGAATTAATTGTTGTGGGGAAAAGTATCCAACACGAAATGACCCTATCCCACTCTAAGTGTGATAGTTCCTTAGCAACAACTGAAGCAAAGCTATCTAAAGTTACTTCTTTATGACATGCAAGAGATGAAAGGAAGAGATCCACTTACCGATGTCTTACGCAAATGGTCGATCCAATCTCCTCTATTTGCCACTCGCTCCCAGCTCCAAGTCTTCTCACGGGCCCAACTACACGAGATCCTGCGAACAAGACAAGAAAAGGAAACTACAAGAAGCATGCATTCATAATTGATTCAAGGATTAGCATAAATCAAATACGCAAGTAAGACAATACACCATTGAAGAACATGCGAATAGAAGAACCTCAAATGCTTTATTAATACAAGGAAGTAAGGTTCAGGCGGTGATACAACCGTGAGAGGTCCAATCCAGCATCACCTTCCCGACGGAAAGAAATCTCCTCTTCACCTCCCTCAAGCAATCACCCAATACTCACAACTGTAAACCAACAGCAATTCTTTACACAAAATTCCGGCCTCCTGATCCCATGGGATGAGATCCTTATATAGAGTTTTGGAGTGAAGAGAAGTCAGCTTGATGTGTGACTTGTTGTCCTCTTCAACTCCAGTTGTTCTTCAGTCCTTGAGTCCACTCGGAGTTTCTACCTTCCACTTGGAGTTTTAGAACCTCTTTACTCATCATTAGGCGAATCTTCTGATCCAAGTGTCATTTTGGAAGCTTCCTGGGCACTGGCACATTGAGAAAAGATTCCTCCACATGTCAAAGTACGCCCAGCGCAGGTAGCCTTTGTTGCACTTGCTATGCAGCGCAGGTACACCATAGAGCTTTTGACATTCAGCGCAGATGCTTAGTGGAGCAGCTGCTTTGATCCAAAATTGACCTGTTTTTGAGTGTTTTTCAGTGGAGAACTGATCTGAAGTGCTGTGGTTTGCTGACCTTGTTCCTCTAGGGGTAGGAACAACATGTTTACGGACTTTGGATCCCTTAGATTATTGACATTTCATGCTTTATGCTGTAAGGCACAAAAATGTCTATAACAGTTGCCCCCTAAAGTATGAGGTCGTTTATCGGGTGAAATGCTTTATTAGGAGGATCCGAAGTTCATTCAATCGTCGGGAGGTGACCTGTAACAAAATACAATACAATACATTATCTTTTCATACTTTCTTTTCATGATCTAGTTGATGCGGGCATTTCCCATGCTCAGCTTTATAAATACATTTTCTGTACATAAACAGACGATCGTCTGATAATAGACTGATAATTCTCTGCTTTTAATTATCATCCTTTTAGTAGGATGATCATCTGCTGCACATGTCTATGTTTTTATCTCCTGAATATATATCGCAGCCCGGATGGATGAAACTAGATCCGGGGTCTTCAAACTTGTCCGATCTTCACTCTAGTACAAGTCGATCCATGTGAGAATTTCTTGAAGTCGAACATGGAAAGACATCGCTTGATTACCAGTCAATAATGTAAATTGTTAACAAGCGCGAGAGGAATCACCGATAATGATGATGACCCTCAAGGTACCGCAGCACAATTCACGTGGCGTGAATATAGGATCTGACGTCGAACACCACGCAAAGTCTCCCGGTCGAAGGTCATTAATGTATACCTATCGCCGGAAGTGAGAAACTTGCCATTGAGGCATGCAAGCTTCAAAGTACTGAGGGGGGTGTTCCTAGATCAACTTCTTGGATAGTGAGCTGATGTCGACAAGAAGTGATCCGTCAAAGGAGGGCCTTAATGGATCCCACATCAGTGACACGGAACGGAGCTAGTGATGATGGTGAAAACGATCTGTGAAATATGATTCAGGGTGGCGATCATGGAAGGACGAAAGATGATGTATGGTAGTGGATGGGACCCGGTTGACACTTCCTGAATGACATCTCTTGAACATATAACGACACTGATGTGATGGATCGGTAGCATTACCCCATGTATGGATGGTATGGCGAGACCATGGTGAAGGGACCAGTGAATGATAATAACCCAACCCGATATTTACGGAGGCAAAAGTGTCATGTTCAAGAGCGACTTGCTACCATTTAAGCTTTGAGGTTCTCCCAATTTTTCCCCAGTCATTTCTGACCAGTACCTCTTTATTTTTGTCAAGCTTGAGGAGGATAACATATGCTTGTTCTATAACCTGCCCTTCGGGCAAGCCCATCGCTATGTTTTAACGAGCCTAACGATAGGGAAACTCGTTCTCGTCTAAAGACAAGTTTGTCGCTATCTAATATTTTTAACGAGCCCAGCGACAAAGACAACTCGGTCCTTTTCATCTTTAGAGAGTCTGAAAAGGGTACATAAAGTGGAATCCAGGGGTCCTTTTTCGTCATCTAATCCCTTAAGTCCGAAAAAGTATAAAACAATACAGAAGGGATGAATGTTCGATATCTTTATCGAGCCGAACTAGACAAGCGCTCGATCTTTTTGTGCAATAATCCCTCCGGTCCAAAAAGATTAAAATCTAGAGGAGGGATAGCTCTTCCGGTCCTTTTAATGAGCTGGAAGGCCAAAACTCGGCAAACTTTTCATATTTTACGAGTCAGTGAAAAGAGCTCAAAGAAGACTCGTATTTTGAGGAACGAGTGATAAACAGGGATAACAGCAGATTCCAGGTACAGGTTGGAATTTTCCAATCACGGCAGTGTCACAAGGATGGCTAGGTGAAATCACTCTTCGCTGCTGTTCCTCAAAATAGGTAAACAATCAAGTGGATGTGAATGATCGGCCAAATGAAAAGTGGAGGTGACGGTGCACAAACACGACCAAGGCTTTTATGGCTGATGAATTTACGGTCTCAAATGGTTATTTACCGGTTCATTTTTTCTGGATGAGCTTGAACTCTGGGGGGAAGCCTGCTCACATGCTTATGTTTATTTTTTAACGAGCATGAAGTCCGCGTTAAAACTGCTCGGATCTTGCGTTTATTTTTTAACGAGCATGAACTATGCCAAAACTGCTCGTTTTACCAGTCATAAAGTAGGAAGGTCTCCTGGTAGGTTGCTCGCTATTTTTTAAGGAGCTTCATCTCGCTATGCTTTGCTCCATATCCTCTCTTTATGCAAGCTGGGTATCGGCTAATCCTACGAGTTTAACGGGTTAGACCTACAGGTTTAAAGGGAGGACCTAAAAAACTAAAAAACAAAATAGCCGCCCGTGCTTGCATTCCAAGAGGTTTGCATGCCCCCAGGTGTAAGTCTAATTTCAAGGTCGCCCCTACTTGTCCGTCGAAGACTCTTGTTTTCAATGGGTGAGGCTTACCTCTTTCAGGTTATCCAAAGATCGTTCTGCTAATCCTTTCAAACAGAAACTTTCTTCGGCGATGTCTATCATTAGGTTACACAAAGATGGTTACAATTTGTTGCAGCAATAGAATCTCTTTCTTTGGAGGCTGCCCCTACTTATCCTTTAAAACATTTGTTTTAATGGGTGAGGCTTGCCTTTTACCCAAAGATGGTTACTACTTGCTGCCGCAAACGGATCCCCTTCTTTGGCAGAGCCTACTTATTTAGACAAAGGTGAATGACGATGCTCCGCCACACACTTAACTTTAACAAAAGAATCTTTTTCCAGAACAACCCCATTCCTAACTGCCCCTTCCTCTGCATGAGAGCTCTTGCCGACTCTTCTGTTTTACGAAGATGAAGGAGGGGATGGGGTACGGACTAGTCATATTCTCCCGCGGAAATTCTACTTTACACCCAAGGTTTTCTCTGACCCCAGCAGACCAGGATGCATGCCCCCTGGGTTCCGGCCCTACTTTCCCGAATTACTCGCACTCATCAGGAAGAAGAACCGGAGCTAGAGACCTTTCTTGATCAAATAGACCATTCAGGATAGGTATGTGACTATTTGCGATGTGTGATCCCGGAAATGAAAGTTGGTCTACGAGCTTGACCATTCTTCCTTCGTATGGAAAACACATTATTCGAAAGAGTGAGGAGACTATTGCTTCCATGCAATATATGTAGTCTCATCCAAGGAGTAGGTTATAATCCAAGGGTCCTTGGATGACCATCAAATTCATCTTGACAACCTTCCCTTTCAATGTAATAGGCACATTAGGTAGAATCCCTAATGGTCGACTGGTTCCTTTGTCAAAACCCGAGAGATTCCTTATCTCAGGCAAAAGCGCCGGGCAACCCAGTGCTTTCCAAGCAATAGAGGACAGGATACTCACAGATGCCCCTTCATCAATGATAGTCCCAGCCATCACCATTTTGTATATTTGGACTATAATTCTAAATGGTATACTGGCTGGTAACCGGGGTCTGCCTAGTTGGTTCCAATCAAAGGACACAACCAGGTTGCTTGGTGGTGGGACCGAATATACGGCCGGGTATGATCCTGACGATGCTCCTTCCTGCGATAAAGGAGTGGGCACATTGCCCTGATGTTCATCAGAATCGGTGTTGACGAAAAGAATCTGGACGGTGTCATCCTTACTCTCTTCGGTAGGGGTGTCAGCTGAAGATGAATCCTCAGTGACTGTGGTATTTGAAGATGAAACTTCTGAAAGGAGAATCGGGTCAACTGCCGTTTCGACCTTTGGACTTTCGTCCGGTCCGGATTCAGTAGGTTCACTTTCAGTGACTGACACTTCAGCTGGCCCTATGAGCGGGGCAGCTGTATTTTCAACCAACGAAGGACTTGGCGCGAGTTTTTGGTATCCAGGAGGAAGTAGCAACGGTGCAACCGGTTGATCTTCCAAAACTCTCTTGGCTTCGTCTAAAAAGGGACAACGGCGGAGGGTGTGATTGCCTTCACACAGTTCGCAGGGGAATCTCATTCCCCTTCGTCGTCTAGGACCTTCACTTTCGTTGGTCGACGGTAGGCATTCAACCTGGTTGTCAGAGGTTGACGCTTCCGAACTGTGCAAACGAGGGGACCAGTCCCTTAGTATCCGGGGAATACTGGGACAATCACGGTGGAGGTGGTCCTCTCTACATATGACACATGGCGATTTGGGCCCGGTCCGTGCTGTGTGTGGATTTTTGTTAGATGCCTTTTGCTTGCCCCCAGGCGCCTTTGGCTCCTTCTGTTTCTTTTCTTTCTTCTTCTTTTCCTTCTTCTTTTCTATGGGAGCTCCGCTTTCGGCGGCTTGACCTCTCGAAGAAGAAGGATCGGAGGAAGGCTTATAAGAAGTGGAAGGCTGGAGGGTAGCTTTAGACTGGTCTAACTGTTGACTCGACTGTTCAGGAACGGTGGTGGTCTGAACTATAGTGGTTGAGAATAGCCAAACTGGCAGGCCAATTGTCAGTCCTGGAAGCGACAACGTGGCCATGTGGGGCACACCAACTTCTCCCCAAGAGGAGAAAGGGCTAGGGGTCCCACCATGTGGAATCCCTTGGTTGGTGTGTTCCATTATCTCAACCTAAAGATCAACGTAGGAATAAGGGGTAATTATGTTCCGTTTAGAATGAATTTTATATGACGACACTTTAGACACAACTTGCTTTTTCACTTTTTAAGAGTCGAGAAAAAGCTAAAGATGACTCTAGTCTCCTTCGATGTATTAACGAGCCCGAAGTGACAAATGCTCAGATGGACTTTTTCAGTTATAGAGTTTGAAAAAGGCCAAAAGAAACTACTCTGGAGTTCTAGGCAGGGGGTGTGCCAAACCTTTCGCGAAACCACAGAATACGTTTTACGGTACGAGTGGTCGATCTTCGTGAATGCTGTGTTCACTGCATCGCGATCAGTAGGGCGGCCGACACGGCTTCCTATGGATAAAGGCTTTGTTCCTATAGGGGTCTCCCAATATACGCGACGGTACGCGGGATCACAAATCCGTATTAGTGCTATCGTCCCTCAGGAGGAATCACCCACCTTCGTAGAGATCAACAGTCACTATGTTTAACGACGCCGGTTCACGTCTCTACCTAGACCTCTACTGTGTTTCGTTATGTTTCAAAGCATTGTTAGATAAATTCAGTTCTTTTTAGGTTGATCTTGCTTAGCAGTTTGCCTTTATGGATCACCACGTGATGTATGATACAACTCCTAAATGCAGTCTAAGAATGATAAGCAAGCTTTTTCAATTCTTTCAACTTATGAAAATCTTAACTACTGAAGGAAAAGAAAGACATCATCTTTTCAAATAGATCATAGAGCACACACTGATGCACTTTTCCTAAATCGACATGCAAACTGTCAAAATGCACATGCACAATGCAAGTATTTCTTTTCTTCTTCCTTAATGTTGATGTATTACAAAAAGAAAGCTGTTGTATAATTTCGAATTCAATTTCAAGCGAAAGCAAACAAGTTTTTGTCCAATAATCAAAAGAACACCTTAAGATTCACTCGTTTCAACACAAGAAATAATGAAATTCGAACCATATAACGAAAGCAAATGCTCAAGCAGCTATGAACAGCAATAAACTAGCTCTTAGAATCACAACGACACTTTATCACAGGTCTAGATTCAAGAGGCCACAACAAGACTAGTTCACTTTCGTTATGGGAAACTGTAAATGAAAGCAAGAAATACAATAAGAACAATCACGGTTTCTTCATACAACTGAGGCGAAATGAAGGCAAAGAAAGGTAGTTTCAGCTGGGTATACAGGTTGACAACAGGCTGCAAAAAAAATATTGAAAACTGGGCAACAGACAGTGGGGAACCCCAGTTGCACAAGGCAAAACTGGATCAGCGCAGGTGCTGCAATGTCAATCTGACATGCAGCGCAGGTAGCCCCTTCGGGACCTGCGTTGCAGCGTAGGTAGCCTTTGCTGCAGCTGCACTGAAGAGACAACTCTTGTCTCTCTCAGATTCCGGGTCATAGTTTGCTCAAAAATCAATGGTTTTTGGCCAAATCAGAGGCTATCAGTCAAGTATACACTAGAGGATGATTAAAGGAAGATGAACACTATCACAAAGAGCTAAAAAGAGTCCTTGTGGATCAGCTCTTCAAATCATAAACATGCCCAGCACTGAGCTAGAGTAGCTGCCCTCTACTTTGCATTCGAAGGATTCGAATGCAGTTCGATTCGGTACTCCCTTCGTTTAGGAAATGAATAGCAAGAAACACAAGCTACCAACAAGACACGATCCCCAGCGGAGTCGCCAATTTGTTGTGGGGAAAAGTATCCAACACGGAATGACCCTATCCCACTCTAAGGGTGATAGTTCCTTAGCAACAGCTGAAGCAAAGCTATCTAAAGTTACTTCTTTATGACATGCAAGAGATGAAAGGAAGAGATCCACTTACCGATGTCTTGCGCAAATGGTCGATCCAATCTCCTCTATTTGCCGCTCGCTCCCAGCTCCAAGTCTTCTCACGGGCCCAGCTACACGAGATCCTGCGAACAAGACAAGAAAAGGAAACTACAAGAAGCATGCATTCATAATTGATTCAAGGATTAGCATAAATCAAATACTCAAGTAAGACAATACACCATTGAAAAACATGCGAATAGAAGAACCTCAAATGCTTTATTAATATAAGGAAGTAAGGTTCAGGCGGTGATACAACCGTGAGAGGTCCAATCCAGCATCACCTTCCCGACGGAAAGAAATCTCCTCTTCACCTCCCTCAAGCAATCACCCAATACTCACAACTGTAAACCAACAGCAATTCTTTACACAAAATTCCGGCCTCCTGATCCCATGGGATGAGATCCTTATATAGAGTTTTGGAGTGAAGATAAGTCAGCTTGATGTGTGACTTGTTGTCCTCTTCAACTCCAGTTGTTCTTCAGTCCTTGAGTCCACTCGGAGTTTCTACCTTCCACTTGGAGTTTTAGAACCTCTTTACTTATCATTAGGCGAATCTTCTGATCCAAGTGTCATTTTGGAAGCTTCTTGGGCACTGGCACATTGAGAAAAGATTCCTCCACATGTCAAAGTACGCCCAGCGTAGGTAGCCTTTGTTGCACTTGCTATGCAGCGCAGGTACACCATAGAGCTTTTGACATTCAGCGCAGATGCTTAGTGGAGCAGCTGCTTTGATCCAAAATTGACCTGTTTTTGAGTGTTTTTCAGTGGAGAACTGATCTGAAGTGCTGTGGTTTGCTGACCTTGTTCCTCTAGGGGTAGGAACAACATGTTTAGGGACTTCGGATCCCTTAGATTATTGACATTTCATGCTTTATGCTGTAAGGCACAAAAATGTCTATAACATTAATCCATCTAGATGAAACCCGTCGTGATGCCACATTGGCTAATGAAGCACATAAGAAACACATCAAGGCACAATATGACAAGAATGTTAAGCCTCGTGTCTTCTCAGAAGGTGACCTGGTCTTGCTTTACGATCAGGATTCTGACAAACTAGGAGCAGGGAAATTTGAACCATTATGGATGGGCCCTTATATTGTTAAACGTGTGTTGACAAAAGGAGCCTACGAGTTAGTCGATTATGATGGGATTCCATTGTCGCAACCCCGAAACGGGTTGTATCTTAAATGTTACTATGCTTAATTAAGTGTAGTGAAACTCACTATACATATGCTTTGATTGCATTTTTATGTGTTAGTTTTCTTTTAGAGTTTTGATTTGGTTAGGTAATCCACTTCACATTTGTTGCAGATGTCAAACTTTTCGTAACCGTTTGTTGGGTAAGACAACAGAGCTAGTCATAGTATGCAGAACTTATCTTCTGCAGCATGGGCCATTTTCACTCCAAGCGGCAAGTTAATGAGTTTCAGAGGGATATGTATTGGCCGATTGACAAACAATATCGTTGAGTATAGCGCGTTGCTTGAACTCCTCTCTGATGCCATTTCACATGGCATACGTCGAATCATTGTTAGGCTAGATTCACAACTTTTCATTGTACAACTTACTGGCATCTATTTCGTCTGAAACCCAGTGATTCATCACACGTTCCTAGGAGTTCGAATTTTGGAAAGACATTTTGAATTCATTCAATATCAACATATTTCCAGGAATTTGAACACATTAACTGACTCTCTAGCAAATTATGTGTTAAATAGACATTTGCAACATATGTAAAGAAAGCATTTTTCAAATCACATCATCATTTGAATAGGATTTCATCACTTAACCTCAATAAAACTATGAAAGTCAAATAGATAGATGTATATAAATTTTTACAAAAAATTTGTGTCGAAGACAAAATCGGTCATCTGACCCAAAAACTCAAAAATGAATGTAGAAGATATCCTAGACAAGTGTTGTTGATGATAACAGGTCATATCCTGTGCTATCATATGCAGGAGTCTCATCCAGTGACTTGACACGCCAATGGTATGGTGCTGCAATTTCATGGGTAACTCCTCAATCCGGACATTTGGAACGCCAAGGGTTAAACCCTCTATGTGTTCCTACAACTGAGCCAAGGTCTCTACTATGTCCAAATCTCTGAGAACTACCTTCTTGATAGCTCTCTCCACTGGCGCACTTGCCTCCCATGGGCGTACCACAGGTCAAATAGATCCAACATCTGCATACATATACAAGTTTATTTAGTCTTGGTAACAATCAAAAAACACAAAAAAAGGTGAAAACTTAAGAAGAAAAGTGTGGTCGAATCAATTCACTGCTAGCACTCCACTTCACCTCAATTGGCAATACTAGATCTAGATCACCACGGAAGTCCATCCCAACATATGGTTATTCTGCGAAGGCCATCTCCTGACGGTTGAAACATTCGAAGAAAATTGAGGAAAATGAGATTAGTGACTGGCCGGCATGCTTAGCCATAAGATCTGCCCACCGCTACATCCGTGGGTCTCTAGGTCCAGGTACTCCCAGAGAAATGTGTTGTGGCTGCCTAAGCGGGATTCTTTACAAGGAAAAGGAAATCAAGATAGACCCATAACCAAATTTTTTTGTCTTTATAGCCTTCACCTTGGTTAGTTGTTCTCTCATAGATGGAAGAATTGCCTCACACCAATTGAATACCTTTGGTTCAAGACATTCTAAGGCACACTGCATATAAGATCTGTTTGCTAGATCTAAAGCCGCACTTCCAACCAATCTAGCAAGGGTAAATAGGATTGTTCTCAAATGTTGATCACTAACATCTCGGGTATGAATCTTTCCATCTCTGCTGGGTTGAGATCCTTCTTGATAGAACTGGTGAATATAATCTCTCACTGTTTCACCCCCTATGGTGAATCTTGATGGTGAAATGGGGCACCCCACCTCAACAAACCCGTTAGAAAGTAAACAGGGTCCCAAGCACAAACAAGATACTATAGCAGTTCCATTTGTTTCCACATCCTGGGTAAACGAAAGAGCTTCAGCAACCCCTAGTTCTTTAAGGCATCAACTGTGCCCTGATCATTTAAAGCATTCATGTCTTGTTCCTCATGTTCTCATTCTTGCCATGTAACAATCATTTTGATCCAATAAATATTTGAAACATAATCATTAGATAAATTAGGAGCCAACTTGGGCAAATATCAGTTAAAAAATTGAGGAGAAACAAGTATTTAATTTTAGTTTTTTGCGCCCATTGCACTTTCCCTTTAGAGACAGTGCTATGCAGTGTATTCTACCAGTTAGGAGCCTGAAATGCATTGCACTTTTTGATAGGGAAAGGGTGTGATGATCTAGAAATCGCAAGATGAAACCTAGGGGCTTGAAAAACTAAGAATTTTTGCCCAAAACTGAAAAAGAATGGAATAGAATGAAAGAGCATTGGGATAGCTCCTACCTGGTCTTGATGGCGTGAGAAATGATCCACAGAATCCTCCGCAATTAGCTGGTGAAGTTTGGGGTAAAAAAAATGAAATGGTTAAAATGAATTACCAAAACTTGTTTTTATATTTACTTTTACATGTAAATCAAGTAAATGTTGGTTTTAATTCATTTTTACCCATGCACATGTAATTTTAATCATCTTTGATGGAGTTTTGAGTAGGATGAACGACTAAAACAGAATCCGATGTACTAAATGGCGAATTGAGCATCTTTGACCACAAAGCAAACTTTTTGTTTTCTTCTTGAGTTTTGATATAAAATGAAAAGAAACCGTAGAGTCCTCTTTAAACTCTTTTTAGACTCTCTAAATAAAAAAATATTGTCAATCGCTTGTCTATTCCAGCTCGTTAAAGTATTGGAAACGACATCTCTCTTGTATTATTTTATCCTTTTTCGAACCTGAGGGATTATTTTATGAAAAAGAACTTCTAGAGTTTTCTTTCCATCCCTTTTCAAACTCTCTAAACATGAAAAGGACCGAGTTATCTTTTTCGTTAAACTCGTTAAAATATCGTAATAGCGACAAACTTGTCCATCTAGACAAGACCGAGTTTCACCGTCGTTAGACTCGTTAAAACATCAAATAGCGATGGGTTTGCCTGAAGGGTGAATTATAGAACACGTATATGTTATCCTCCTCAAGCTTGATAAAAAATAAAGAGGTACTGGTCAGTAATGACTGGGGAAAATGGGAAAAGTCTTGAAAACTCATGGTAGCGAGTCACTCTTGAACATGACACTTTCACTTCATCTCCATGACTAAATTGAGTTGGGTCATTCCATTTGATGGTTATCATACCGTTGGTCTATCAAACCTTCCATCACTTTTGTTTTGGGTCAACGCTACTCATTCATCTCAATGTCGTCGATATGTTCAAGAGAAGTCATCCAGTTAAAACTTCATCCATTGCAATACTATAAACCTTCATTTTCATGATCTCCATTCCTGAACTTTGTGTCATCGGTCAATTCTCATCTCCAAAAATCATTTACTTTGTTTCATGTCATAGATGTGGGATACATCAAGGCCCTCCTATGACGAGTCACTTCTTGTCGACATCAGCTCATCATCCAAGAAGTTGACTTAGAAACACCCTTTCAATGCTTTGAAGCTTGCATACATCAATGGCAAGTTTCTCGCTTCCGGTGACAGGTTGACATCAATGGCCTTCGACCGAAAGATTTTGCATGGTGTTCGACATCAAATCATTTATTCACACCATGCAAAATGTACTGTAGTACCTTGAGGATCATCTTTATTATCGGTGATCCCTCTCGCGTCTGTTAACAGCTTACATCATTGGCTGGTAATTAGGTGATGTCTCTCCATGTTCGACCTCAGAACATCTATTCACATGGTTAGACTTGTACATTGAGTGAAGATTGAATGAGATTGAAGACCCCGGATCTAGTTTCATCCATCCGGGTTGCGATATATTCAAGAGTACCAAATCAAATGTACAAAGGCTTTACACAGATGGTCATCCTAATCATGGATCACAAATCTATATCTGTAGAATCATAATTCTATATCTGTAGATGACTATTTGATCTATGTACATTTAATAAAAGTTTATAAGCTGAGCGTGCGAATGCCTCCCTCAACTAGTTCATGAGAAAAAATCATATTATCATGATGTATTGTATTGTAATTGATGTAGGTCGCCTTCCAGTTCGAAACTTCCTATCCTCATGATAAAGCATTTCGCCTGGCATAGATATTTACAACCTCATACTTTAGGGGGCAACTGTTACATATTTATTTGGGCACATCAACCCCAACTTACATGTCGATGTTATTGGGGTTCATCAACCCCTAATATAGTTGTTTCATGCCCTAAAGAACTTAGTCATCAAGATGCCTTACTCCCAAAGAAGTTCCATCATAAAATTCATCCAAAAAGTGTCTCTAAAGAGATCATTGCAGGAAGCACTTCATTAGGCTGCAATGCATTGCAGGTGCAACACTAACTAAGTGCTATGCATCGCACTTAGGCCCTCTTTAGCCTGCGATGAGCTAGCTTAGGCAAAGTTCCGGGAGAGTTTGAAGAATCAGTTATTCATGGAAACCTCTAGAAGCTTCTCAAGTGCCACCTGCCCCTCTGAGTTCACCCAAGGATGAAAAAAGGAATTAGGAAACATCAACCTCCTATCTCCCTCTTTCATGGAACTAATTCCTAAAAATAGAAATACATTCATCATCATCATTGATGACCCAACCTCCTTCACTCATCTATAAATAGATCACTCATCCAAGAGAACTGGAGGCTAAATAGTTATGAGTTGTAAGGAGGTGCTGATGGTTTTATTATCGAGGCTAAGTATTTTTGTAATGTTGGAATTTCTTGCTGTTCATGAGGTGAAGAAGATTTGAAGCTAGAAGGATGACGCTGGATTGAACTTATGGGTTGTAGTACTTCTTTCTATTAATAAAGATTTTCAAGATTTTTCCCCTATGTTTGTGTAATCTGTCAATGCATTCATTTGTTTATCATACTTTCGATTCTATGTTATTTATGAATTATGGATCATTATGCTTTGACGGGTCTTTGTTTCTGTAATTACATAGGTACTCTCAAAGCGTGTTAAGTACGGGGAGGAGCAGCAATATCAGTCAAAGGAGAGAGGGATCAAGCGAGGAATCAAGCAGAAGTTACAGGTTGGCTCCTTATAATCTTTCTCTTATCTGTCGTTCATAGGAAAAATAGTGAATTGTTTTAACTGTTGTTTCTAGGTTAGCTACCAAACCTAGAGGGTTAGCATTTCTTAGAAATACTAATTATTCCCAAAATAATAAGCAATGAGTTCACTAATGCCTTTGTTTCTTAGTTGCACTAATACTGTAGAAAGTTCTCCCTTGTGACTCATAACCCTCCGTCACATCTATCTAATTTTTTCCCCAAAAGAACTCAATCCAACTGCCAATTACACTTATAGGGAAAAATTTATGGGAAAACTGGGAATAAAACTAAGAATGAAACTTACGTGGACTTTGACTATGAAGGTACCTTAGCTTTCCAACTTCTTCAGGAAATGGACATATGAGGAAATTCCCATTAAAAAATAGATTCTAAAGACCTCATTCATTGAAGACAATGTGAGGTAGGGTTTCATTGAACTTGTTGTGTCTCATATTAAACTAAGTATTATTCTAAATAAATAATTTTGAGCCCAGCTAACGATAAATGCTCCTCGAATGTAAATTAATCCATTTCCTACTATTATAAAGGAAGTGTTAGTTTTTGTAGCATCGGATGGTGTTCTAGTTTCAACAATTGTCAAAGAGGCTAAGAAACACTAGAACTCCATAACCTAGAAAAGGTTTCAAGAAAATCCACCTAGAAATGCCTTAATTAAGTTAATTAATTAGTAATTAAATTTTTCCTACGTCTAACTTAGGGAAAATGATTAATTAACAAAAGTTAATTGACGAAGGTGAGATTTCTCTAGAAACTCACATGGATCAACTAGGAAATGATCTAAGCCATTGATTTAGTTTTAGTCTTGGTCGTTTGAGGCTCAAATAGAGATTATAAGAAGAAGACAATGGGTAGATGGATGAACACACTTGAGATTCATTTCCATGGGCAGTTCGATTTTTCTAGAGAAGATCAACATTCTCCCGGAGGAATTCAAGTCATAGAGGGGACATAGAGACAAAGAGGGGTAGAGAAAATAAGTTCAGAGGAAGTTTTCCAGTTCCAAAGAGTAGCTTGAAAAGAGGAAAACATAGCCACTGAGAGGCTAAACCAAGGGCTGCGCAGTAGGCTCTAGAGGGAAATCCGATCTTGCTGGAGAGAAGCTCATTTTCAGTTCCAGAGGCTAGGAATTTTTCTAGAGTGTTAGATAAGTACTTTCTCTCAATCAGCACTAGAAAATACAACTTGAGTAGCAATTGTTCCAGGCAGTGTGTTTGGTATTCTACATAGAGGTGATGAAGGGTATGCATAGGCAAGTTTGGACGACTCACTTGGAGCTAGAAGTCAAGGCCTAGAATGCTTGTGGGGTGAGTAAAATTTCTCATAATATTTTTGCCAGTATTTTTATCTATAGGATTTCCATATTTCGACATCCAGATATACTCAGAATTTCTCACTACTACTTAATAATACAAACCCTAGTTGTTGCAACCAATTTTCCAACATCGGGTTTTTCCAGGGAATTTTGTCCAAAAAAAATGGTATTATATTTTTTTGTGTGTGCTAGTATTTTCTTTGTTTCTAGTTTATCTTCCTCAGTATTTATTTTGGTGAAAATTTTAGTTGTGAATTATTCGTTGTTTGTTGTAGCAAATAAACTACTAATTAATTTACAGTTAGAAGAATAATTTCCAGTTTCTACAATAGCTGAAAGTTTGACATGGTATCAGAGCGAGTTTGATCAGACAATAAGCTCAAAAGCGAAAGGATGAAATCATCTAGATTTAGAGGGAGTATGACAGTTTGATTTCCAGATTTACGCAAAGGTTGGTTAGGCAGTTCGAATTGTTGGGAAAAGGGTTCTTTTTTTTCTAGTGCAGGTGCTAGGAAAATTTGTAGATCCCAGTAGCAGTTCCAGTGGGTAGTAGTGAAGTTGGGAAGTAATTCTAGTGAAGCAAATCAATTATTTCACTAAGCAGATTCTTTGTCTAACACATAAGGGTTTTGCAGAATTTTACTAGAGAAGAATCATCATTGGGCAGAAGAGAAAGTGCACACAAAGAAGGAAGGATTTCAAGATTTCCCTAGAGAGTTTCCAGTTCTAGTTTTCTGGAGGAGATACATGCTTTTCTAGTTGCAGAAACACCTACGTGTTTGCCTGATTAGCCTGTTTGAGTTGTTGGGTTTATAGTTTGAGTGTTAGTTTTTTTCAGAAAAGGACATTAAGAAAGGTCAAGCGAGTAGTTCCATGAAGTAGTTGAAGGCATAGTGAGGTAGACAAAATATTTATGTGCATTCCGGGAGGGAGTGCGAGTTTCATAATAAGCAAGAAAGTAGGAAAATAGGAGGAGATTCCAATTTTGATTTTTTTTGTAGAAATGGCCAAAATCATGCTGAGATAGTAAGATAGATTAGACGGTGCCTGCAATTATGTCATTTAGAAGGCTAGAATGTCCTTTCTCCTTGATGAGCATGGTATTAATACCTTTGCAGAGAATGTAGTGGCATACCTTACTGATGCATAACAACTAAGGAATTCAAGAAAGAGATGGCTAGGGAAAAGCAGATGATCCTGAATGGAGTCTAGGACCATATAGCCTCACATATATTAGCCAAGAATATGACCAAGGATATGTGGGATTCTCTCACACAGTTATACTAAAATCCTTCCAAGCAACGAAAGATGTTGTTGAAAGAAAATTTAAGAAACATCAGGATGCATAAAGGTGAATGCATTGATCCCTTTCTCACCAGAATTCAAGGAATTTGGGATCAACTTGCAACTGTTGGGGAAGTTCCTCAAGATATAGAGCCTTTGTGTGTCTCAGAGGATTGGGAAATATTCTTCTAAGGCATTTTGAGACGAGATAATCTACTTAGGTGGGATAGGGTGTGGTCAGACCTATAGTAGGAGGAAATGAGGCCAGCACTAGCAAATACCTCCATCAACGACAAAAGTAGCAAGGGTTCGAAAGGTGGGAAGGAGGAAGATAATATGGCCCTTGCATGAAAGGGTCCCAGTTAAGGACAAGGTCCACAAGGGGAGAAGAAGAAAAAGGACCTATCTAAGGTCAAGTGCTTAAGGTGTGGCGATTTTGGCCACTACAGTACTCAGTTTCCTCAAACAAAGAAGGACTAAGTGATAACATCCATAGAGATAGAAAATTTTTCCTATAGGTTGGAGAATACTTCACCATGTTTGCAGCTATACCTCTAGGAGTGAGGTGGGGAAATATGGAGCTATGGTCCTAGACTTGCGCAAAGGATTGGGTAGGGTCCATCGAGGTAAGCATCAGATTGTGTTTTCCCATGGATCATTACCTTTGCTACAGGGGCCCACAGTATTCTGTAGTAGGAGGATTAGTGTCAATGGATGTAGTTATATTCCATAGTGACAGTTACATACTAGTAGCAGTCAGATGTTAAGGAGTGTAAAGCAATGTTGAGAGAAGAATAAGAGGCTCAATAGTAGCACAAATTCCTCAATGGACAATGCAAAAGCTAATAATAGTCAAATGCTGAAGAGACAGACACAACACAATGACACGATTGATTTAGTATTTTAGACGCTTCTTAGTTTCAGTAGTTGCATTAGTAGCAACAATAATTGAGAGGGAGATGCAGGGAAGATGTAGAGATGGACACAGTAGAGCAGTGTCAGTAGTAGCATAGATGCAACATCAAATTTGCGTAGTGGTTGGTGGGTAGTGGCAGGCAGTCATAATGGCCAAACATCAACAACCTGTATGGAGGATGATGTAGAGATAGGGTGTTGTAGTAGTACGACACTAGAACACCTTCCTCGCTAAGAGGGAGTGTTAGTTTTTGTATTATAGTCTCGATAGTTATTAGAGAGGTTAAGAAACACTAGGACTCCATAACCTAGAAAATGTTTCAATAAAACCACCTAGAAATGCCTTAATTAAGTTAATTAATCAATGATTACAATTTTTCTAACTTAGGGAAAATGATTAATTAACATCAATTAATTGAGGAAGGTGAGATTTATCTAGAAACTCACATGGATTGACTAGGAAACCATCTCAACCATTGATTAAGTTTTAATCTTGGATGTTGGAGTCCCAACTAGAGATTAGAAAAGGAAGTTGATGGATAGATGGAGGAACATAATCAAGATCAATTTCCTTGGGTAGTTCGATTTTTCCAAAGAGTAGCAAGAATTTTCCAGAAGAGTTCGAGTGAGAGAGGGAACATGGAGACAGAGAGGGGAAGAGATAGTGAGACAAGAGGAAGTCTTCCAGTTTCAGAGAGTATCTTGCAGAGAGGCAGAGATAGCTATTGAGAGGCTGAGGTAAGGGCTACACAATAAACTTTAGTGGGAAATTCAATCTTGCTAGAGAGAAGCTCATTTTCATTTCCAAAGGCCAGGAAGTTTTTCGAAGTGTCAAAGATGCAGTTTCTGAGTTAGCAGCAAACAAGATGACTTGAATAATAATTATTCTAGGCAGCGTGTTTAGCAGTGTATGCAAAGGTGACATAGGGTCTACGCAAGCCAGTTTGAATGACTCACTTGGAGTTGGAAGTCAAAGCCCGAATTGCTTGTGGGGTGAGCAAAACTCCTCATTATATTTTTACTAGTATTTTTCTATGTAGGATTTCCATATTTCGGAATCCAGTTGTACTCAAAATTTCTCACTATTGCTTGATAACAAAAACCCTCAACTATTGCAACCGACTTTCCCACATTAGGGTTTTCTGGGGACTTTTGTCCAAAAACAATGATATTATATTTTTGTTTGTGTGTGTGACAATATTTTCTTGGATTCCAGTTTATCTTCCGCAATATTTATTTTGGTGAAAATTGCAGTTCTGAATTATTTTTTGTTTGTCGTAGCAAATAAAATGCTAATTAATTTACAGCTATAAGAATATTTTCTAGTTGTTGCAATAGTTGAAAATTTCATAGGAAGGAAACTTAGAACTCTAAAATACAAATTCTTACAATGATATTTCAGAGTCTGGAAAATTTTGATACATACAACTCTAGAGAATGTTTAAATCCTTTTAAGAAGCATATGCATTTATTGAGTGTCATAAATTTTAATTAGAGGTTTTTAGTCACTCAAAGAAACATAGTACATGAATAATAGAACAATGAATAAGATGAACTAGAAAAGTAGACTCCATTCGGTGTTATAATATATACAATTTCAATCCTGGACTTGTAGGCACTTGACTCTATGTATCTCATTATATATTAAACAAGAGTAAACACTAACAAATGATAAATAAAATTAAAACCAAAATAAAATTAAAACCAACTTAAATAATTTTTCATTAAATGAATTTTGAAATTTTGGAAAAATTAAATGAATAAAACCATATGCCCAAGCACGGTTGTTGAACCCTCTCCATCAAAATTGAGATATAACAAGCTATGAATGATTTATATGGTGATTGTAAGATTTTATCTATTATAAAAGAATCCTAGGATTATGATTTGGGAATGATCCATTTTAAGATGAATATTCAAAATAGATTCAATGGTATCAACTTGTCATTCGGCCCTCCTTCTAGTGCCACTTGCTGATGGTGCTAGAAAACCACCAATAAAGGGGTCTCCTCAGTATGAAGTCAAAATTATGCATCACACGATTTGGAGTGGGAGTCCCATCCGAATAATAGGCTTGGCCACCATTTACACTTAGATATTTTCCTTGGCAGCAATTATCAACATAAGAGATTATGCACAAAATTTGAGAGAGGCAAGTAAGTTGACACTATGAGGAATAAAATTGTAATGTATATAAGGTACTTTCATGGAAGGGAGAGAAAGAATGAGCCTATAAAATAAAAATAATAGTACTACCCTAAAAGAGACGCACAAGAGCAAGGAACGACTCATTAGTTAACCTGCAAAATAGTTCACAAGATAACAATGATTATGGAAGTAAGTAACAAGACACATTCAACAAATGCATACCAAATACAACAGAATAATTCATTTTCTTTAGAATATATGAACATAAACATATGCCACAAACATTAAAATAATAGTCTTACAACATCCATGATACATGCATGAAAGTGTGTTGGCTCTAAGAGCTTTTGATGTTTAAGTGAAAGTCCCAAGATATACAATTACAATGTTGCACCACTAGATCCAATAATGGAACATTAATCCACCACATGCTCCTCCAAATAATTATCTTCTCCCCTATGCTAAAATAGAGGAGCCAAGGCTAAAAGTCCAAAATTCATTTGCTTGAGCTATGAGGGTTTATTTATAACAAATGAGGTGACCTTTCACCTCCCATGTGACTCTTGGCCTCCCTTATGACTCTTGAGCTCCCTTGTTACTTTTGAGCTTCTTCATGACTCTTAGACTTCTTAATGACTCTTCATTTCCCAAGTGTGACCCTTAGGATTCCACACATTTTACTGTTTCTTCATTTTTGAAAATACAAAATTACATTCCACAAATTGTGGCAAAATACATGGACACATAAGACTTTTTGCTGACACTTTGAGAGGCCATAATTTTGCGACTATGACATAAGACTTCATTGTAATATACCAATGCCAACTTCTCCTCTTTTGTGCTATGTATTTACTTCTTCACAATAGATCTGAATTTTACTTCATCCTCACATGCAAATGTATTTCACTCATGACAAGAAAACATCACTCCAAAAATCACTTATTCTTTCTTTGTTTGCTTATGTGAGGATGACTGTGATGATGCAATGCACAAGAAATGAGGGAGAAGCCTGGGATTGAGCACCGTAGAGAGTCAAGAGGCAAGGAGTGAGAGTATGGAAACTATGATTACACAATGCATAGTGGCAAGGGAGAGGCAAGGCATGGATTGTGCATTGGGAAAGTACAGAGAGCAAGGAAAACAATCTTAGGCACTATGACCATGCAATGACCAGTGCTTGAGGGAGAGGATCCATTAATTGTGTATTTGAGTACTACCGGGCCAAAGGATGTCCCTACTTTCGACATAGACTCCACAATGCATAATGGAGACAATATTAGGTCAAGGAATTGTGCAGTTGAGCTCTGTAGGACACAAGAGTGATAGGCTTGGGCACTGTGACTGTGCAATGCGTAGTGGCTAAGGAGGAGGCTCAAGGGTCTATGTATTTGAGAATTACAAGGGTCCAAGGATGGCCTCACTAGCCATTGAGAATGTGCAACGAACAATTCATGGCAGGGTTGATCAGGATTGGGTAGTTGAGCAAGTGTAACCAATAGTAAGGAGTGACTGTGCTCTAAGGTTGCTCAATGTGCAGTTGTAGGAGTTTGTCCTCTATCATTGCATAGTGCACAGTTCCAGGAGATAGGAACTTAACCACTATTGCTTAGCAATGCGAAATGTGTAGTGCTAGGGGTTGGAGGATTAGTCATTGATTGGGCAAGTTGCGAGGACAGTGAAAACTCAAGAAAATGACCAAGTGTGGGATCAATGAGACTAGAAAGTGAGAGTGAAATCATATGAAAATTATTTAACCTAATCATGCACACATATACACCCAAGCACATGACAAGAAGACACAAATTACCCAAAACCAACAAGTGTACAATGAAATGCCAGTAAAACAACAGTTGTCTCCAAGTGCGACACTTAAGATGTATCTTTATGAAACAAGTGTTGACTACAACCAAAAGGTGCACTATGCCATGAGAATGTGTCCAACACATGTTCTAATGATAAATAACATCAACTAGTGCAAGAGAGTGCATTGGAGCTACCTCTAGAAGGTGTGCCATGGTGCTCTTAAGATGTGTGAAAACAAGCGAAAGTGACACATGCAAACACAAAGAAAGCACAAGCCATGCATGCAATAATGAAAGTAGGAAAAAGTGACACTTGGAAAAGATAGGTCAAGAAAAAATGACACATGTAAGCAAAAAATACATCAAAAGGGACACTTGAAAAAGTGAAAGTGACAGATGAGAAACTCACTCAGAAGATGAGGCATTTGCCATCGCAAGTGAGAGAATGCTCCTTATATTCTGACAGTGCACAAAGCTCCAAAGCGAAAGATGAAGGTGAAGGTGAGCTCTAGATTAGACTCTTTACATAGGTAGAGTAGACATGCACTAGGGTTAATATTGGTGAGTGTGCTTAGTGCATGGTGGGAAGTTAGGAGAAAAGAGTGAATTTAATGACTTGAAGAAATACACTGTCACTATCAATGAAAAATGTGCAATCACTATCTATATAGGGTGCCCTTATCCTATCATTATCCATTAGAATTGCACAATCTCTACCCCTAGGAACCACAAAAGCATTGACATTGGGGATTGCACAAGCACTGTCATAAAGGGTTGTGTTATGAAACCAGCTCAAGAAAATATAGAAAAGATAGATCAACGCCTTAGAATTCAGCCTCTTCGAGGGGGCAACCTCCTTTACATTACATAAATGAACAATTCTTGGATGATACAAATGAAAAGACCTCCTTTCTATATATAGGAGTCTAAGGGGTCATAACATAATCAGAGCCGACATAACAATAATAATGTAAGGGCACAATAATAACAATAGTGGGCTTCTATATGGCACAATAGTAACAATATGGGCACTACATGGGTACATCAATATAATAAGTGGGTTGTACTAATAACAATAAGGGGTTACACTAGTAGTATAGGGGCCTAACAGGTTGTGTAGTCTCCATCTCTAGCAATTGCGTAGTCATTTTCATTAGGTATTATGTAATCACTACCATCATGAAATGCATAATGATTGTCATCAAGGACTACACAATGATTGAATTCCAAGGGTGCACATTGACTGCTAGGCTTAGATTGAAGTGTGCTATGAACACATCACGAGATAGGCATGTGTAAACAATTCACTTCAACACTTAACATCTTTGAAAGAAGACTTAAGCTCTTAGAAAATAATTAACCAATAATGAAGCAACTGTGAATCAACTTGAAACGATAGATCACGAGATCATAAGGAGGCTCCAAAATTTAGATGTAGGAAAAATTTTGGAGGGTGTTTGTCGCAGCTACAACACATCCATCAAGAAGTTTGAAGTAGTAAGGTGAAGTATGGTTATTTCTTTGAGTAAATAGAAAAAATTGACACAAGAGAAGACAGTCAAGAATAACACCCCCCTCCTAGCCATAATGTGTATTAATTAAAGAAAAGAACAATTTTGTACCTTCTATTATCAATAGTTTTCCAAATTGGGTTTGAGGGTAAAACATTGTGTGATTTTTCATGTGATTGAATGATATTGTGTATTCAAGTATTTTGATTTTTTTAATGTCGAAAATTAATACACAATTGAAATAAGAAAACTACAACATAATAACAATTTTTCAAAGATTGAAGAAAAAATACAAGAATGAGAATCCATGTTGATGAATCATATTGTCCATGGGTTTAGAGGTTGTAGATCATATTAGTATAAGAGTAGTGAATCCTTGACATAAAGATAACTTGTACGAACATAGATATGGAAACATATTTGAATAGAGAATTAATTAATGAGTTTATTACCACTAATGAATATATTAATGATCAAAGCTAAGATTTCAAGAGGTCGTGGTAGCAATTCATAGGAGAAATGAAGACCCACAATCTAGGCTAAGGAAGATATAATGCTTCTTCATTACTAAGGAAAAGACTTGTGAAATTGTGAGGAGAAGTTACACAAGTGTTTCCCAAGCTCAAGTAGATGTGCTACACCAAAAAACTATAGATACTATGAAAGGAGAATTATCAATCGATGAAGAGTTGATGCCTCCAATTCAAGAAGCTATTGAGGAGTTGAAAAACAAGATGGAATATTTTAATTCAAAATATAATTTTGTGGTATGGTGATACTCATATTATGATGATAAATGAAAATATTGTCAGAAAATATGAGTCTTCCATATGAATCAATAGAATAATACATTGGACAATTTAATAAGAATAGTAATGGAATTGGTTTAAAGTTGTTGATGAAGATGGGCCATGTATTCAAGGCCTTAAAATACATGTCTAGTGCATAAGTAATCGATAGGGAGATAACATTTGTTGTGACATGAAGGTCTTATTGACTTTTTCAATAGTGATATATAGAGAATGATCAAAATATGTGGATTATAGAGTACCTTTGGGTACAATATAATTAGATGTCATTCAAGTCCAAAATATTTCTTTGTTGAAGGGCACTAAGATTGGAAATAACTCCATTGTGAAAGGATAATAAATAGCCATGAATTGTAGTCAAAGAAAACTACATAAGGAAATCAAACAGCCATTGCAACAAGTTTGAACAAGATTCAAAGAAAAAAAAAAAAAAACCTTCAAGCATCAAGAGATGATCGACAAAGTGAGGCAGCAAACAAGCTTAAGGAAAATCCATAGAGGTATGGGAAATCGAGTTCCATTAACTGTTTTCATTATTATAATAAGAGGAATAAGGAAATTAGTGCAGAAAAAATAAATAATGCTATTTTTTGTAGCAAGATTAATCATCTTGTTTTTGCATGATGGTGGAGGAAACCATTAGAGAAATGCTTACAATTATTTAAGAATAAGAGAGGATCACATTTCCCTTCTCCAAGTTATCATGCATTTTAGAATAATAAGGCTATTTTGAACAATAAGAGAAACCACTAAGAAATTTGTAAATATTGCAAGAAGAGTGAGCATGTAGATAAACCACACTAAAAACTCCATCCCAAGCTAAAAAATCAAAATAAGAATGGAAAGAAAATAAAAATGGATCTTAGGATCAAATATATCAATGCGTAAAAAACACCAACATATGCAAAAGAAACAAGAACGATAGAAGTAAAACCATTCAAGGTGGAACAAATCGAGTCAAAGTGTTCTACAAGTTTGTCAATGTTGTCATTATAATAAGATAATGGCATGGATTCCTTTCTCTAATCCTAGATTGAGATTTTGTAAGGTTGATAAGAATAGAATATGAGAGAGAAGTTAATATGCTCGACATATACAAACATGATGCCTCAATGGTATTGAAGATAATGGGTGAACATTACATAAAGTACAAATTGTAATAGAAAGCTTACATAAATTGAAAGGATGAATGACATACGGTTGGATTTGAATACATCAAGAAATAAATCAACCTAGGGAAGAACCATGCTTCCTATACCATAAGGAGAAATTAGTGAGTAGAAGACTCCATAGATAGAGAGAAAAAATTATGGGAGTTTCCATTATGTAATGTTGATTTACATCCATTTGAGAATAATGAAATGATCATTAGATTGACTGTAAACCATCCATTGGATGGAACTTTTATACCTTTTTGAATCTATAAAATACACTAATAGGATAGACACCATAAGAGTTGTAGGTTAGTAAATTAGTAAATTCAAAAGAGGATATACATTGCATTGAGGCCTTTTTAGCCTAAAGAAGATATGTAGACCATTGGTACTAGTGTAGTACTAATGGAAGAGTTTAACCTAAAATATTGGCAAGGATTGAACTTGGCATCATTAGTATATTGCTTGTAGCCAACAATATATACAAAAGTGGATTTTAGTTCAAAGAGAAAGCTACCACTTGATGAAAGTGAAAGATTTTATGGGCAATGAAATCCCATAATTGGGGATGTATGATCCACAATAAATCCAATGAGATAAAATGAGATTTTAGTAATTGAAACAAGCTTGATGAAGATTTGGTAAAGATACCTTAAATTCCACATCAAAAGTTTATTGGTCTTTTAAATGACAAGTGATCTTAAAAGGACATGAATAAAATAATATCAAGATTGATTTAGGGTCACTTCAAGGTTTAAGAAATTCATATATGAAAGCTTTATTGATACAAGGACACAACATCTCTTTTTAATAACTTGGTTAAAATATTCAGGAAAATGATTCACATGATGGTTGGAGCCTAGCTAAAACCAACCAAAGCTAACTTTCACTCATTACAACAATAACAATTTTATTTCATCCAAAAGAAAAAGGTTAGTAATTCAAATTCACTTCAATTTGGCATATATTGTTGTAGCTAAATGAAGAATGGGAACAGATTCTTGGGATGGATTGGTGAAGCATCCAATCAATTTCAAAGTGAAGGACCTAGGATTTTTTCTAAAGGATAGAGTATTTAGCTATATTAATGTAATATTGGCAATGAATGTGACTAGGGGACTTTAAAATTCCATGACTTAATCCAGTAAGATGTTGATTAAAGTCTGAGATGAAACTCACTGGTGTAGAGAAGAGAATTCACTTAGAAGAAATTTGATTCCAAATAAGAATATCTAAATTGATCCACCAAAGTTAATTCAATATGAAGAGGAAGTTAATGTGTACAAGTTGTATTTTATCTAAACAATGACATACTAACAAGAGGAAGTCAATATGTAGAAGTTTTAATTTAACTGGATAAAGGAATATTAGATATGTTGTATGTAAATCCACTATAAAAATTGAGGGACAATGACATATGTATCATGGGAATCATTCCAAGAAAAATATATAGGACCCTAAGGATACAAAAGTAGATAAGAGTACATAAGGACATACACATGTAAAGGGATGGATAGACATGCCATGCTCAACATTAATCCTTTGGCACAAGGTTGAAAGCACTTAGAGTGGAGTAGTAGATGATAATTATGGTTACAAATGAACTTCTAAATACATTGAAAATACATAAAACATTTAGTGCCTAAAATGTTGAAGGGATTGGTGAAACATCCAACCAATTTCCAAGTGAAAGGCCTAGGAATTTTTATACAAGGTAGAGTAGTCAAAAAAATTAATATAATATTGTAAAATAACATGAATCAAGGACTTTATAATTAAGTGACTTAATACACTAATAATTTGGCTGAATTCTAATAGAAAACTCATTGGTGTAGAGAAAACAATGTTGTTGGAAGTAATGTGATTCCAAATGAGAATATCTAAGTTGATCCACTAAAGATAATTCAACTACTAAGAGGAAGTTAACATGTAGGAGTTGTAGCTTAGCCAAACAAGGAAATAATTCCAAGAGAAAGTTAATGCATAGACGTTGTAGTTTATGTGGATAAGGAAATATTAAATATGTTGTATGTAAATGCACTATAGCAATTTATGGACAATGACATGTGTATTATAGGAATCATGCCAAGGAAAATCTAAAGGAATATAAGGATAAAACCATATACAAGATCATGTGTGTGTGTGTGTGTGTGTAATATATGGATGGATAAATATGGCATGCTCAACATTAGTCCTTTGGCATAGGATTGCAAGCACCTAGAGTAGAGTAGTTGATGATAATTATGGTTACAATTGAGAACACCTAAACACACTGGGAAACATATCACAACCAAGATGCTACAAATGCAATACTTTAGTGGTTTTAGAGTAATGAGTGAGTTATTAAAGGAGCTTTGTCCTAATTCATCCTTAATGATAAAAGCAAGGTTTCAGAGTAGATGTCAAGTTGATTCTTATTTACAAAACATTGATTGAGTAAAAGACAATTGGACAAATCTATCCATATGATAGAGGTTCCACAATTTTATTATCTTTCTAGACTATCCAAGGTGTCTCATGAGGCAATGAACAATCTTGAGTGAGACTAAGTTGATACATGTGCATTGGGACATATCTATTAGAGAGACATATTGGACATATGATATTTTGATGTAATGGACTATTATGAATAATTAAAGAATGAATTTGGAGTGCATTTTTCTTGAAGTCTTGGGTTTCCTACTCTATGTCTATATTCATGCATGATTACAAGGTGTCTAATTATGTTTTTATTGTGTTATGTTTTCCTTTTATGGTATGCACTAGGCTAGTTCTTAAGATAATGGAATGAAAGTAGTTACAACTTATGTTAGGGACTATATTGTTTTTTTGTAGCTAGTGTTTAAGATAACATATAATTTAATTTAAGTGTTGGGTCTTATTGTGTAATTGAATTCAAGTCTTCACTCTGTCCATTTGAAAGTCAACTTTTTCTATATTTCTTTTTAATATTAGCTATATAAATGAGAAAACTAGATTAGATATTCCCATCAATTCTTGTGGCATATTTAGTATAAGGTTTGCATGTGATTCAAAATACAACACCACATCTTTCAAATCATATTCTCCCACTACTATGTTTATCAAAACCTCTACATGTCATTAGAGGAAAAATTAGCCTAAAAGCGCCCACGAATTTTTCACGTAAATTCCATGTCATATTATGTGAACCAATCAAAATCCTTCAAATTTAAAAAGAGGAACATGTAAATATTTTGGAGGTAAGAGAAGAAAAATTATTATTATTATTATTATTATTTTATAATTGTCTTTTTGGCTTATCTCCTTATAGGTTTACTCAAATTTCAAGTGCAGACACTCGTTGAATGCATAATTAAATTTTGCATCCAACGAGTGCCCATCATTCATACTTTTGAGAAGACCCACATTGACAAAAAATGAAAATACATTAAAAAATTTTTTTTTTTTTTTTTTTTTTAATGTATCTTCAATTTTTATCAATCTAGGTCTTCTCAAAAGTATGCATGATGGGTAGTTGTTTAATTCCACATTCAATGAGTGTCTAAACTTGAAATTTCAATAAACCTATAAGGAGATAAGCCAAAAATACAATTAAAAAAAATAGTTTTCTTCTTTTCCCTCCAAAATTCATAACTCTTATTTTATTATTTTTTCTTAGGAGGCCACTTTTAGGCTAAAATGTCCTCTAATGTATATATTTATTCTTTTTATGTACATGACATTTTTTCTAGAAGGGATACATTAATCTAGTATCATTGTTCTAAAGTAAGTCTTAATCTTGTCAAAATTTCCAACTTGTTTAATAACTTCTAATCTCCAAACAAAACTATATAATATTTTAAAATATAACTTTTTTTTGGTATTATCTATCCAATTTTTTCTTTGATCAAGGCTTCAATATTAGGTTGACCAAATTTCGATTCATCCTACATTGCTTCCAATACCCTGTGTGTGAATTGATTTTGTTTAATTAGGTAGATATTTGTACTCATAGTTACATACTTCTAATTTTACTTGCCAAAATAAAATTTACATGATTTCTCATTTGTGCACCATATTGAATGTACTATTTGACTTCTATTGTAAATATTTTAACATTTCTCCTTTTCTCTTGCAATTTCCTTTATCAAATCTAGACAATGTTTAGTTAAATAATCAACATTATAATAATTTTTACACACCACTTTGAATTTATTGTAGTTTATAGAAAGGATTCAACTATCTAGAATTGAAGCAAACAAAGGTTTTTTCCCCTAAAATTTTGTCTTATGACTTGTTCTCTTTCTCCAACTCTTCCTCTCCATATGCTAGCCTCATTTTCCCTTTGCATAAAGAAATTATCTTTTACCATTTTTTCACATAGAATTTGCACTACTCTATAGTTATATACATAATTACTTACGTGCTCATAAAATTGAGAAATCATTTTTTAATAAAAGTTGGATATATTTTCAATATAAGGTAGTGAAGATCTTCATTCCCAAATAGTTTTTAAAGTGTACAAAACCTAATTTTGCTCGAATAAATTTATTAGATGCATCCATTATAGTTGTTTTAAGTTGTTA